>PVJO010005080.1:84945-102330 GCA_004026905.1 Hystrix cristata | reverse complement strand
CTGATCCCACATCTCCATGCACTAGCAGAACTTTATGTACTCTCAGTGTTCACGGTTGTAGGATGGGCACAGTAATTCTTGCCTCACTGATGCATTATGATAACAAAATGATATATTCAAAAATCAGAGCAGCTGCCGTATAGCAGCTATTCTGTAAAGACCAACAAATTAAAGTTATACAAACTATAAGAAACACTTCTACCCTGCAAGTTGTAAATGAGAAGATATTTATATACAATTATCTTCTTACAACTACTTTTGATTTTGGTTTCAGAATGTGCAAATTTGGAGTGTCTGGGATTTCAAAATAGTCAAATGAGCTAGACTGTGCAGAACACATAATGAATGTGCCATCCTAAGCGAGCATGTCTTTTGTCCTGAACGTGGCCCCACCCCGCATGGAAGGGGCCGTATGGCCAGGGCTGCTGGGCATGGCATCATCCATGTTGGAGCAACCGAAGCTCTGTGTTTTGTCAGTGAGCTGGTGATTCATCAAAGGGAATAAATGGGCAGGAGGCCTGTGTAAATCTAATCTCCCCAATTCACCAGACTCAGTTCCCAGGAAGACAGGGGGTGGCACCCAAACTGGAGCGATGGGAGAGACAAGATGAAAAGCCCCTTTCTGAGTAATATCTCCACATTCTTTCTATGAGTCCATTTTTAGTCCTTGAACAAATGGACATAAATAATTTCAACCATTAGCAGCTAAAAATGGACAACCATTTCTGGATCAGGAGAGAGACAGACTAATTATATTAATGTAGAGTAATTATATGTATTTATGTTCAGTATCCTCACTGCAGGGCTGAGATAAAACTCCTCAGGAGGGAATTGGTGCAGGCAGAGAAGCAGTGGGTGCTGGGCAGATGTGTGGGAAGTTTCCTACAAAATGCCAGCTGTCCGAAAGTAGAAGAAATATTTGTTTTTGAGATTTTGATTCACACCACATGGCAGATCAGAATAGTATGATAGTCACTAAGGAGCCAGTCCAGGCTGATAACTAGGAGCTGGTCAGTTAGCATCCCAAGGAAGCCTTGTTAGCATCTTACATTACATTCTTGGTTTAAGAAGAGTCCAGCTCTATGCCTGCTTTGTGTGTGCCTGTGGGATTATTGCTGGGAGAATGGGGGTATGCAAACTCTATCTGTTGCTATAAGTTATGGACCAGTTGCCCCAGATTCTAGCACAGACTTGAGGGGTCAGCCTGCTAATGTTGTCCTCAGGCTTTTACAACCAATATCAACAATTTCTTGAATGCTCTGTTGATTTGCGAGGGGAATGAGTGTACTGAGCTGGGCCCAGCTGCACATCCTGTGTGCTGACTGAGTCCACCAGTGAAGGCCACACCCTACTTCCGCTGCATTGCTTTAGACCTCCGCATTCTGAGCAGGTAGAGTTACTGGTCTGGGCTTTGATGGAAGGGGGCAAGTGAGTGAGCCGTTTATTGGCCATACTTGAGTCACATATTCAACTTCAGGCCAATCCTTTTTACCAGAGAGACTGGTAAGAGAATTATCTAGGTGAAGGTTACACGCCCTCTCTTCTGGCTAGAGGAGGGTTAGCCTCAGAGTCCAATGCATGTAGATGAATGAAAGGAAACCTTTGTTGCTAGAGAACATTGAAAGAAGAAATGTTGGACAAACAAAACCTCTGGGTACCGCTCTGTACAGAGTTATCTCGGGCAGAGAATGTAACCTCTTTTAATTCGGGATAAATGGCAATCATAATTTCTCCCTCATAAGGTACAAGATTAAATGAGTTAACATACATAAACCACAAAGTACTGTGTTTGGCACAGTGGAAACACTCAATAAATGTTAATTCCCTTGGTACCAAAGAGAGACCTGTAAATTAATTCTTTTTAAGAGGTCTCAAAGTGCCAATTTGAAAGCTTGGTCTTAATGTTTCTGACTGGCCTGTGATTTAGGGAGACAACAAGTAGGAGAAAATAATTGTAAAGTCATGCTGCCCTATATTAGTCTTAATAATTCCAGAATTTCTCTGCATCCTTCACAGTCATCACAGAGGGAAAGCTATAGCCACCTCCTCCATTGCTGTACTTACTTGCTGGCAGCTTGTCTTCCTCCCACCCATCCACCCAGCCATCCACCCCTCTATCCACCCCATCCGTCCTCTTATCCTCCTATCATCTACCCAGCCATCCATGCGCCCATCACTCCCTTCCATCCACTCCCTTCTCCATCCACCCAGCCAGCCAGTCACCACCCATTCATCCCTTTGTAGACACTGTGCTGAGTGCTGTCTACCCAGTCACTTATTAAACAAAGCCCCTGCCTAGTAGAGCTAAACTACAGGGCTGTATCCCATTCAAGTTACTTTGTAGACTGTGGAGAAACAGTAAAAAGACATTTCTTCACCTTTCTCTAATACAAGCTTTAGTGAGGGTTTTAAATGTGTAATTTTACAGTGCTTTCACTGGGGGAAAAGTTGAAACCGTGCACAGTGCAAAGGATAATGAAATAATTTTGGAAATCCCCGCTCGATAGAAATTCATTATGGAAAAATATGTAGGAGTCTATAACTTGGATGGCTCTTTTAGAAATACAGACCATCAAAATCATCTCCAAATACCTTTCTTAAATCTAAAAGAACAGACTTGTTAATTAAATGTTTCATGAATATTATAGCTAGCGTATTAATTTGGGGCAGAATTTATGAAGCAGTGGGCTGCATTTTATATGCTGTCTTATTTTAAGAGTGTTGTGAATATTAATACTTCTTAACTGTTGTGGTCTCCACGTGGATTCTCTTTTAGCAGCATGGCGACAAATCTAGGGGACAGTGCACTTATCCTTATGTCACTGTTAGGAACCATGGCTCAGAGACCTAGAACGTGTGGGTCCACTCCAGGAGACTGGGAGTGGCAGGGCCAGTGTGAAGACACAGCCCTTTCGGCCTTCAGCAGGAGAGGATGAGAGCCACGTGTTTTTACCCTTTGTGGACCTTTCACATAAAGTTGCTGGAATCTGGCTCTACTTAACATTTTTGGTTGTATTTGAAGACGTGGTTAGTTCCTAGAGTTTGGTTATGGGTGTGACCAGACACTGCCGTAACCAGGAATTTCTGGTCTGGGTGCCCCTGCTAGGGAAGGATAGCAGAATGCATTGTGGCCAGAAGAGGGCACCACTCCCCGATGGGCTCCCAATGGGACACAATGAGGGCCTGTCTGAGCGGACATCTACTGCTAATCGACCCAGGGCCCAAATCCTGGCACTGCCTCTTAAAGTGGCAGTGAACTTGACCGGTTCTGTCACCTCTCCAAACTCCACCTCCTTCCTTCAAGAGGTGAAGAGAAGTGCCCTTGCATAGATGGCTGTAAATATTAATGAGTTTTATCAGCTGCTGTCCATTCATCCATCAGTTTCTCTCTGCCCTTTCACATACATAAACTAATACTTCGGACTCTGCACACGTTATAAACTCTCTCATGAGGTGCAGTGTGCACTAGTCAGAATGAATGGCATGGTGGGATTCAGACAGACAGTTATCCCAGGAAGCTCAATCTGTAGAGAGCTACCTCTTGGCGACCACCTTCAGAGAAGTGTGCTGTGGCACGCTGAAGGCATCCTCTCCAGATCCATCTTTTCCAGGCTGTGGCGGTATGGGTCCTCCCACCATCAGTAAACAATTCTGCTCCAGGGCTGGGTTGCTACTCAACAACACAGCCTTGCCTGGCGTGCCCAAGAACCCAGTTTCCATTCCCAGAACAGCAAAAGGAAAAAGAATTCCTTGGGCCTTCGGGTTTTTTCGAAAGATACTTGACTATTTCTGAGAAACCAGATTGTCCAGAAGTGTGCCAATGAGCGGTGACTATATTTCTAGAAAGATAGGTAGAAAAAGTTCCGTGGAAGATTTTACAGCTCAAAGACAGTCTTCGAATTTCTCTTTTGTCCCTGAAGGAGGAGCTAGATCCTCAGGTAGTTAGAAAGTACCCTTTTCTATTTTAATTCATTCACGACTGGTAGGATTTGTAGAAGCTTACTGACAGTTTGTTGAGCTTTGACTGAGGCTTTCTGAGTCTTCCATCAGGCTTCTTTCACACAGGAAAGGTTTCTATTGCATGGACATGAGAAACACATATCACATGTGTACCATGCACACACGTGCATATATGCACATGCGTGCGCATGCACGCACACGCACCCACACACACACCATCATACACCACACATAACCTGGCACCCACACATCACAGTGCAGGGCACGATGGTGTGGGTGGACAGTACTGCCCCAGTGCTAGTGCTCTGTAGTGAAGACGTGGGCTGTGCATAGCCGAGGAATTCGGACAACTGTCTGGTTCTTCAATTTGCCTCTGATCGGCACGTCTACAGCAAGTTCTTCTTTAGCAACTTGAACTGAGCCTCTGACATCTAAGAGCTAATTATTACTACTCAGTATTTACCATGAATTGTTTCATAACAATCCCGTGCGTAACACATTCTTACTTTCATCTTTTCTGTTCAATGCAGAGGAGAAAACTGGTAACTGGGCCAACCATCCCGATTTGCCAGGGCCAGGGAGGTCCAGGAATATGAGATGTTCAGTGTTAAAAACCTGTGGAAATCTTGGGTAAACTGAGGCAAGTTAAGTACAAACAAATAGGAACAGAGAGGTTATATAACTTCCCCAAGACCACACAGCTAGTGAGCTAGTGAGCAACAAAGCTGGGGTTTTAAACTACCCAAATATTTTGGCTACAGATTCCTCAATCTTAAATTTCCATTTGACTCTCTGTAACTGGCTCACTGCTAATACTACTGCTCCTCACCACGCCTCTGAACACAAAGATGTGTTGAGGTTAGGGAGGCGTCTAGTAAATTATCAGGTACTGCAGGACTCTCTCACTCACTTGTCCAAACAACATATCGACTAGGAATAGGAAAAAGTCATGTGTTAAAAGTCTAATACTACGTTTTTTAAATTACAAGCACAAATCTAACATATGCCTCCCCAAGCTGATACACTAGCCGGAAGGGTAAAGCCGGGGTACAGGAAGCCCCGTATGAGGGACGACTGCTGCACACGAGGTGCTCCTCATCATCGTTGTTGGAGCTGTAAGGATCCAGGGTCCTGCGTGGTGGCACACACCTGCAATCCCAGATGGCCAAGAGGCCGCAGGTGGGGAGTTCCAAGTCAACCTGGGCCATTTAGGAACACCCTGTCTCAAAATAAAAAAATATATACATAAATAAAAGGAGGTGGGCATGTAGCTCAGTAGTAGAGCGCCCCTGGATTTGATTCCCAGTGCTGGCAAAAAATCCAGGGAAAATCCAGAGTAGCAGAAGGGGTGTGAGAGCATGGCGCCGGTGTGGGAATCCCAGCTTGGCCTGGACCACATGGAGATGTCTGGAAAGGAGACCCTTCTGGGTACAAAGACAAATGGAAAGGTGACAAAACCTGCTTCATGGAAGGTGCTAAGAAACGAGGACAAGAAACCAGGAGCAAACACATTTTCCTGAAGAAGAGGCCGGATAATGTGCTGCCAGACCGCCACCAAGTGGGGGAGTCAATGTGGACAATTTCAAAAGTTTTATGAACAGTTTTACCCCTAGACAAGCCCCAAACCCCAATCCATCTGGACTCCTTTGTATATGTTTGTGTGTGGATGGGAAGAGGGAGAGATCAGCAATCAATTTCTACAACCTGGCTCAAAACTCTTCGAGATTACAGTGTGTCCCCACTGCAAAGGCTACTGAGACAAAAGCCATTTAGGCAGGTGGTGTGTCTAATGAGTTATTTTATGCCAAAGAAAACCACAACACACACGCCTACAGGTCCGCAAGCCGTGCTGTGGGAAACAATAATACAGTAAAAATCCAATTAAAAATGAGGCGAAAAACGAATACCTGAACAAATCACTCTTTGCCAGTTTCCAACCTTGTTTTTAACTAAAGAATCAGTATGTTTTGCAAGATCCTACTGACTGAACTCACAAAGAACGAAGGCCTAAGAAGTTTGTATTCTTTTTAAGGAATTAGGGATTGAATTCTGGGCCTTTAGCCCTGGGCTAAATCTCCAACCTTTATTTATTTATTTATTTATTTTTATTTTGAGACAGAGTCTTGCTGAGTTGTCCGGGCTGGGCTCAAACTTGCAATCCTCCTGCCTCAGCCTTACCGAGTAACAGGATTCTAGGCATGGGCCACCACACCCGGATGAAGTTTGGATTTCTTAAATACAGTTATGCAAACTTCACTTGAGCCGCAAATTTTGGCAGTGCTTTTGCCCAGCACTGGTTTCAAGCCAATAAACAACAAGCTGTATAATCAAGAACTTAGTAACAGCCATAATCACCCACAGATATGCCAACATTAAAAACTGACAGTCCCAATACTGGGAGGTGCAATTCACAAGTGAGAAGAGACTGCATATATTTGCACAAATAATGACAATTTACATTTCTGTGAACTATAGAATGAGTCACTCCATATTTATATATTTATGTGTACCGCTGGGTTGTGTATTGCAGTCTAATATTCTAATTACTCTCAAATCAATCTCATTTTTCTCTCTATGGAGGAAAATGAGCTATAGGCTTATCTATGCAGATTCTGCGTAGACATCTCACTCAGCACATCAGCCTAGAAGTTTCTCAAAGTAAAACTTGAGGACTTCCTGGCTGGAAAACATCAGGGCTGCATGTCAAAATGCAGATTCACAGGCCTGAGCTGCACGTAAGTTTAGAGAGTCATATTGTACATAGAAATCTGTTCTCTGTAGTCGAGCTTCGCATGTTGTAATCTGGATAATGACCAGCATAGAAAGTACATGGAAGTGGGCACTTCCTCTCACCCGGTCACTCATGATCGTTACAGAGTGAACTCCAGGAAGTGTGATATTGCAAAAAAGGTCTCAGAAAACATACCCTTACTAACCCTCATTCAAATGCAGGCGGGTTGGCAAAAGGGCATATCTGGTGTAAGAACTATCCACCACGCAAACCTTTTATTGATCAAATGTCTTTACCACTTTCAAAATTATCCAGTGAAAACATAAAACTCACTTGACACCTTTTCCAAGTTACAGTTGAATATTCACAAAGCCAATAATCCCTGTGTAGCACTTTGTTGTACATGAATTGCGTGTAAAAGATACAGCAGGCCAAGAGCTATTTCCAAGCCCTTCTGTCTTGTGAGTGACTTTTCTTCTTTCATGCGGACTTGACCTGGTTCACGCACATTCGCACTTCTCTGCATGTCCCCATCCTAATGAGTCATGCTCAGGAATGTGTGTGCAGTCCCACCTGTTAAAAAGACATTTCTCTCCCAAAAGCATGTTGCTAATATGAATTCTTTCCTTTCTTTCTCCTCCCTCTACCAATCTGGCTATCCGTCTGGTGAGTTTTCTCTTCTTTCTCTGGAAAACAGGGTTGAATGTTCCCCCAAAATCCAAAACCTGAAATGCTCCATATTCAGAAGCTTGTGTGTGTGCAGTCTGGGGATCCTGTGTACTAGGCACGTGCACTAAAATGAGGTACATATATATGCTCAACCTGCTGAAACTGCTTGAGTTTCGGCATGATGTCAGAAATGGGCAAATTCCACACTTGATCTCAAGTGATAGGTCACAGTCAAAACACAGGCTCGTTTGAAAAATAGTGTGTAAAATTACCTTCGGCCTATGCATATGAGGTGCGTATGAAACGGAAAGCGTTTTCCCGGTGAGCCTGGGGCCCAATCTCCAACACAATTCATTGTGGATAGGCAAATATTCTGAACTCCAAAAAATCTGAAATCTACACAACTTTTGGTCCCAAGCATCTCAGCAAAGGGGCACTCGACATGTATGTGCCTCTTTCTGGAATGCATGCTCCTATGAATTTGTGTTTGTCTTAATTTCTCCGTGTGCCATAATGCTCTTAAGGGCTGGAGTTGTCTGCTGCTTCTTTGGTAATATCTGAGAAAAGACACCCACATTCTGTGTCACAGTTAGATCTGGGCCTCTGGGCCAAGTGGGGGCTTGATCACTGCTGCCCACTGACTCGGTGTCTGTCATTCTCCCTTCACCTTGTGATGCCCAGAATGGAAATGCTTCCTGCTGCCTGAGAATGAAACTCAGTTTCCCTAGGTGTTAATTTCACAAGAGCGAGGAATCAGCAGAATGCGAGGCCATCGCTGTGTGGTAACCTCGAAGCGCATGTCAAGTAAATCCTCTCAGCCTTTTCTTTCTTTTTTCCCCCACAGCCTATTTTTCAAAGCCTTCAGTAAATACATTGAATAATCAGTCGGTAGATTAGCATACAAAACTAGTCTTAACTAAATTTGAATTCAATCTTTATTTGAGGCAGTGATGGCTAATATTGACTGTTGCACAGAATTATGGGGAACCCCTGAGTTGCCCGCTCCAGCAGAGCTGAGATCTATTTTTTAAAACCAGTTATTGATTTCTGCAAATAGGCTTTCCTTAAGGCTCCCGCAGATCATGGGCTTTAGGTGAAGCGTGGTTAGGTGATGGATAGTGAGGGCGAGTACATTTTCCCTTTGTTCATCTACATTCTTATTAATAATAATATCTTTCATTTATAACTCCTTTCAACCCCGAGCCTTGAGAAGTGCTCTGTGGACGTAATGATGCGGTTGGAGAAATCCATCACCTGCCCGGCAGGTGGAGTGCAGCGGTTGTCTAGCCACAGTGCCGGGCTGCACCAAGCGTGGGCTACCAGCAGGAAGCCCATG
Organism: Hystrix cristata; assembly: GCA_004026905.1. Lineage (NCBI taxonomy): Eukaryota > Metazoa > Chordata > Mammalia > Rodentia > Hystricidae > Hystrix > Hystrix cristata. The sequence goes on along the minus strand of PVJO010005080.1, from coordinate 93,634 downwards.
GCCAGCCCGAGCTATTTTAAGGAGACAGCTACAGGAGCCTGAATCGGAGTGGGTCTAAGCTCTTTGACCTGGCGCCCAGTGTGTGAAGTGCCCTGCACCTGTTGGTGATACCAAACCCACAGGCACAGTGCCAGGAGAGGTGGTAAGGGTGCTCATCAGCTTGGGGAACTCACCCACTAGTGCGGCTGGCGGCCTGTGCTGTGCATATGGATGTGTGCTTGCTCTTTATGCACAGGAAGGTTTAGCAGCGACAGCGGTGTTTCCTGCATTGCTGTCTGATTCCATGCTCCCGAGCCTGTCCTCTCCGAAGCTCATTTTCTTCTCTCTGTCTTAATTATAAACAGGCGAGTGTGGCACAATGACAGTCCAGCTTCAAGGGTAAACCTCAGAAGGCATCATTAGTTTAGGTTAGGTCACTTTGCCATTTATCTGTCGTATGACTCTGGGCAAGTGGCTTAGCGTTCTTATTCCACAGATAGAGTCCAAGCCCCAGCCCCACAATGGAAATCCATCTTCGAAAATCGATGATGAATTTTTATATGGATGTTTTCCTCTGTCTTGGTTGATCAACACAGTATAGACATTAAAAATAAGCCGCTTGGTTAAAAAGCAAAATAAGAAAGCAGAGAAAAGGTGTGAGCAGGAGAGAATGATGAATTCATCCGTTAAGTTTCCCTGCTCTGAAGTTTGCCATCAGGATTTATAGGCTATTTCTTTCAAGTGTTTACTCTATGAGGTCATTTTTCTCATTCTTTGGGCATCTTCTGAAATTCCACCGTCTCCAGGAAATCTTGCCATCTTCATCAGCAAAGAAATCGCTAGCTGCTTCCAACCCGTATCAGAAAATCACATGGTAAGTCTCTTGGGGCTTCCTGCTAATGAGCAACCCAGACTCTCCCCCAGCAGTGCAGACTCAGTCCCGTGGAGCATGTCAGTACCTTTCGCTCATTCATGACTTTGTTTAATGGTTTCACTTCTGTGCTTTGACCTCTCCATGTACATTCAGTTCGTGCCTGTGCTTGAAAAGCAGAGTCTTGCAAAGTAAGCATCCAATCTGCTTTGCTCTTCAGTGTAGGACCCAGCACACTGCCATGTCACAGCCAAGTGGACGCTAAAACGTCCCCTGGTGCCAATGACTCAGGGTGTGCTATTTTGCTGCGCTCACTGGGTGCAGATTATTTTCGACCAGCTCAGTATTGGCTGCGTGAGCAAGACACTGGCTTAATTACCTTTCCTAATGGCCGATAAGGATCAAAGGGTGTGTGAGCTGGAATGCTGAGTGGCACCAGCTGCCATTTCCCATTTCCTTGCTGTCCTGAGCCTTGTCCATGAGAAGCAATATTAGAAATGACATCCACTTATTGCCACTTTTTCTCCAATGACGTGTGGCTCATACCTTTAAGTGGGCAAGCTTCTCCCTTCTGCTTGTGGCCTGAGAGGAAGCTGTGTTCTCACTGCCTACTTGATTATACTTTCCCCAGCTGACGCAGCAAACCTAATTGCTGTGAAGAAAATCTACCTTACAACTGCACTAGCCACATGAGACCGAGAACGCTCAGCTCCTGAACCGAACTGCACTGAAGGAATGAAGTGAGGAGCAAATGCGTTCTACAGTCTGCAGAGGCATGGAGGGACTGATGAGATGGTGTCTCGGGCTAAATGCCCTGTGATGCCGTGGGCTTCCACTGGCTACAGCGATCTTTGTGGGAGTCCATGCGTGCCAAGCAGGGTACAAGGAGAGAAGAGATTACGATGCGCACCTTCTCTCCAGTGCAGACTGTGCACGCCACTCTCCTTGCGCACTTGGGCCATTTTCTCAGGAGGCTTCCTTGGGGCTGATCCTCTTGAAGCAGAGACTACAGAATAGAGACAGAGGCAGGCAGAGGAGCAGGCGTGGACTATAGGAGTCAGTTATGCAGAGTGTTGGGAAGGAAAAGCAGGAAGACAGATGCAGCCAGAACTCAGAATTGAGGTGGGCTGGCTGTCCATTTCAACCCTCGGAGGCCACACCCCAGGCCCGGCTCACTGAGATGTGTAGACTGTTTGTGCCACTGTCTTTCTATGTATATTTATGCAGGACGCCCAGCGTCCCTGTGAGGAGCTGGGGCTTGTTATTTTGACTGATTACAGGCAAGCGACTGCTTTGTGATGGCAGCAGCCACTCATTAGCTCTGGCGAGCCAGACAGAACCCATCAGCTTATTCCGACCGCATCCTCTGCGGAGGTGAATATTCAGCAGGAATTGATCTCCTTAATGAGAACACGGCCCGAGCTGCTTCGATTAGCAGCAGTGGAATTTTAAATAGTTAATTATGACAAAGGGTCAGTGGTGCACGTGTGCAGAGGTGAGCAGGCTTGTGCCCACGAGTGGCTGCCTGGCCAGCCTGCAGGCCTGGGCTCTGCATGCACCCAGGGTCAACTCCAGGGAGCTGCATGGAGTCACTATGGTGTAGCAGGAGTGGCCCTTTGTGTCAGGGATCCCTGCAGGGCAGCCCTTAGTCCTTTGCTGTGTGCCTATAGGGCTCCCCAGGGGTGCTGTCCTGTCCCTGTCCGAGGTCCCCTTCCTGTGAAAGTCCAGCCTGTAAATTTCTGTGGGGTGACAGAGATGACCACCGTGCTCCAGGAGGACAGATCTGTCTGTTCAAAACCGAATAGCTCCCTTTTTAAAAACTTGGCTGCAAAGACCTCCTTCCCAAAACCCAATGAACATAATTAAGAGTAGCCTGAAATGGACAAGAAGACATGATAATTGATTGTGGCCTTTCTGCCTGGCAGCTGCACTTAATTAACCTTTAGATTCAAATATCAAGTGGTGTCTGCATGGAGAGGCATTGAGAAGGAGCTGGCTGACCCCACTTATCTCTGCTCGCTGGAGGGATGGGTTCAGCGGTCACCTCGAAGCGGGGGCTAAATCTCAGCTGTCTTGTCCCAGTCCCGCCCAGAGAGCATTCCCAGGCCCGAGGTGTCGTCTCAGATCCCCAAGAACACCTGCCATGCAGCAGTGTCATCACACCTGCAAACAAGAGGCCAGTCCTTGGCTGTCTCCTCCCAGCCTTCCAAAAGGCAGAAAGAGCCGTGATCCACAGGCCAGGTGTCGTGTGTCCAGCAAAGAAATGCAAGAGAGGCCTGCTCCGGGCTCCTTTGTCTCTCCAGCCTGCAGAGACCCTGCTTGCAGTAAGTGCACTTGGAGAACAAAGCCTGGGTGCAGCGAGGTCACAGGGCCACAGAGAGTAGGGATCTGCTGAGACTCGCTCCATACTCCAGACACGCAGGAGAGTCAACTTCTTAGCATCACCAGGGCTCAGGAGAGCTCTGGGCTCATGGTCCTCACTGAAGGGCCGACCCCCGAGAGGCCACATCAGTGCTGCTGACTTTGAGGCATGCTGCTGGGGATGACACAATGTGGGGGTGCTGTGTGGCCCTGCACACCTCTGCCCTAGGATCAGGAGGGGGCTGACTCCCAGCACAAGCCCAGTCAGAGCTCCTTATACTGCCCCTGCTCCAGGGCTGGTGAGAAAGAGCAGCAGCAGGATGGACCATCTGATCTCTCTCTACAGCAAAGCGCGGGTGGGCCAAGCCACTTTTCCTCCCGTCACCCTGGGCATTGCGCTGCAAGGAGGGTCACACTTTCCTGAGCAGGCAGAGGGCACGGCCGAATGGAGATGTGCACCTCGGGAGTCGGTACTGTTTCTGGTGAAGCTTTTCCTGCTTTGTCCGGCCACATTTCACAGGAGAAGAAATGAGATAAAGGATGAATGGAAGGAAAGAGGGAGGGAGATAAGTTGGGAAGGAAGGAGAAAAGAGGATGGAAGGAAAGGAGGGAGAAAGGGAGGGAGGAGAAAAGAGACAAGGGGAAGGGAAGGAAAGAATAAAAAAGAAAATCAGGAAAGATGAGACAACAATATGTCAACTTTATTAAAGGCATTTTCAATTCACAATATTTTCAATTTAGAATAGTTCATTAGGACATAAGTCTGTTGTAGTCTGTTTACATATATTTATATATAAACACATACATCCACACAGTCTCTGACTTACGATTACGCAGCTCACAGTTTTTCGACACTCCAGCAATGTCAAAGTGAGATGCGGGCAGTAGGAGCTGCGCCTGTCCCTGCGGGCGGTGGTCTCTTCCTGGGCGGGGACACACAGCGTCATGATCGTCCTCCTCACACTGTGCTGCAGCTGCACATCTCTGCTCCCGGCCAGCGGTGCGGTCTCAAGGGCAACCACCATGCTCTGTGGCCTGCCGTGCAGCCAGCACCCGTATTCAGTAAACAATCCAAGACAGTCCGCACTTTATTATGAAATAAGCTTCATGTCAGGTGATATTGTGCAATCGTAGGCTAATGTAGCTGTGCTAAGAACACTTAGGGCTAAGTTGTAATGTTCAGTGGGTTAGGTATACTAAATGCACATGCACCTTTTGTATTTTCAACAAATGATGCTGGGTTATTGGGTTGTAACACAGGCCACCCACTCTCGGCTCCAAGAGTTTCTCTACTCAATTCTAGACCTCTTCCGTTCTTTCCGCATCAGTATGTTTTCTCTTCCTTTGTGAATTTTTCAAAAACGAAATCAGTAACATTATCCAGCAGATTTTTAAATCAGAGAAGAATTACTTCAGCCAAAGGGACAGTCATAGCAGGATGCAAGTGTTACAGCCAATACAGAGCCCAACTCTCCAGCAGACACCTGGCTCGCACTGGCCCCCTCTGCCACAGCTACGGTCATCGCCACCCCTTCACCCACTGTGCTGCCAAGGAAGGGTGTTCCTCACACAACCTGTGACTCAGACAGCCCGCTGTTTCTTTCTATTGGATGTGTAGTTTCTGCCAAACTGAACACTGACTTTTCACAATAACTCCCGGTTGGTCATTCCTTGGAGCCTCCCAGAGTGCACACTATGATTCCACCCATTCCTGTCAAGCAAAGAAACTGTGATGGATTCAATTATCTGCTGGAAATCAGGTGTAAGAAAACTCAGGCATCAATTGCCCAACCGACCCTGACTGATATCATATGTAAGCATTGAAAAGAAAAATATCACATAAAAGAGAGAGGCCAAGATAGTGGTTCTCAAATATTAAATTACCCAAGACCCACCTAGGGAACTTGTATGAAGCGAGTGAGTGTGTCCAACCCAAATTCATATGTTCAAATCTTAGTCCCAGCGTGACAGGACTGGGAGGTGAGGTACTTGGGAGGTAACTGAGTTGTGATCACAGAGCACTCAGGGTTGGGACTATTCCCCTATATGAGAAGGGATAAAGTTAGCTAGTTTTTTTTTTTTTTTCCTTCTCTCTCTCCTGCCACCTAAGGACACAACAAGGAGGCTGTGTGTAAAGAAGAAAAAGGCTCCTCACCAAAATTCTGACCCTGATGGTGCCCTAATCTTGAACTTCCAAACTCTCACACTATAAGAAATAAGTGTTTATGGTGTAAGCCCCCCGGGGCATGGTATTTTTGTGTCAGCAGCCTGAGCTAAGTCACAGTCAGCTAAGAATGCATGTTACAAGGTTCCTTCGATCCAAGGTGGGGCCCGGACATGTCCATTTTCAGAAGGATACCGGAACGGCTGTTTTGTAAGTGGTTCCCAGGTCTCTGTTAGACAACGATTTGTCCAGTTTGATCATTATCCTTATTGCTCATCTTTTCTGAGGATGGATCTCCAACAGCTCAGGTCTGGTTCTGAAGGAGTAGAGTAGACCCCGCTTCCCTGGACATTGTGATTTTGACTGTACACGAGGGTGTTTTGTGTACATGCGTGGAAAAGTGGAGAGCACTAAAACCAGCAGTAGAGACTCCCCACTTCTGTCTTTCCTTTTTATTCACTGTGGCAGATGCTGACCATCACAAGCAGAAGTCCCATAGTCACCTCCTGAAGATGTCGCATCTCAATCCCACAACCTGTGAACCTAACAAGGGATCGCTGTGATTGTGTTATGTTCTCGGGGACAGCCGATGTTAAAATAGGAAGATGCCCCACGAGTGATGGGGAACCTTTTACAGCTTTCAATGATAACGAGCGGCCTGCGGCTGCACAGGTGCTGAAGTTACATCACCGCTGCCCTCGACTTTCCAGGCGTGCCGAGCAGCCACACGTGAGCCCCTGAAAGCGGACGACTTCTCCAGCTGGTCATGGAGGAGATATCGGGAAGACTTTAAGCACAAGGGAGAAGATGATGGGCTTTGCTGGCTTTGAAGATGAAGGAGGCCACATCCCAGAGAATGCGAATGATCTTTGGGACCTGAAGCAGCACAGAGCTGACAGCTAGCAAGAAATCAGAGATTTCAGTCCCTCACTGCAAGTTCAGCCAGCATCCTTAATAAGCTCAGAAGCAGCTCTTCCTCTGAGCTGCCACAGAAGAGCCCTGCTGCCCAATCCTTGATGCCCAGCTTGTGAAACACTAAGGAGAGAACTGGCCCATGTCCTCCAGACTTCTGATCTGCACAGCTGTGAAACAGTGACCTGTTCTAAGCCATAGTAACGGTGGGACACAATTGTACTTCAGGAACACTAAACGAAGGGTACAGCCCTGTCTTACGGAATCTCCCAATACAGGAGAGGACAATGATCTACAACCAATTTGTTTTGGGGTGGTGCTGGGGATCAAACTCAGGGCCTTCCACTTGCTAGGCAAGTGCTCTACCGCTGACCTAAATCCCCAGCCTCTCTACAGCTAATTTAAATAGGATATACGAGGCATCTATAGATGTGATGAGCACAGCCAACTATGGAACTGGACATTTCTCCTCTTGCTTGCTGTACTGGGGATGAAGGGTGCTCAGCAAGGCTTTCTTTCATGGAGAGAGTGACATGGGCTGAGCCTTGGAGGAGGCATAGGATTGGGTTGGGTAGAGGACGACAGTGGCGGGAGAAAGAGAAGGAGCAAGGGCGGAGTGGTCTGAGGATGCTTGTCGTGAGTATAAAAGAGAAACCAAGGGCCAGTTGCAGCTGGCGCTCGTAACGAATACACGGAAACCTGGGAGACAGTCAGGATGCGGATGAATTTTTCGCAAAGAAGTGGGGCAATCTCTTGCTGTTGTGCTGGGAAGTCCTAGACGTAAGTTCTCTACGTAAGTCCTCTCTATTTGTGATGGAGAGTCCTCCAAGTGGACAGAAAATAGCTAGTCAGATTTGCATTTCTAAGTGGGTCTCCGGCACACAGAATTGCTCTCCTCCGTGGCTCTAGTCAGGAAGGGTCTAGCACCCTTCTCCTACTGAGAAAGAGTCTTCAGAGAAAGGCGCTTAGGAGGCAGAGGCTGTGCCGTCTGCAGCACAGGAAACCATTTCTTTGCATCAGCTATGCAGTTTCGTGTTACATTTTGACGAATGTTAGGTGCGATGGTTTTCCTTCTCTTCCTTCCTTCTTTGCCCCACCTCTCTCCCTTCTTTCCTTCCTTCCTTCTTCCAAATATAATGCATATCTTTTTAGCAGTCCACCCAACAGAGAATCCAGAGCGGGAGCAATTCGCTCCTACCTGTGCGACATTATCCTCCTATCTCCTACCTATTGAAGGATTCGCCTGTTGATTTATCGACCAAGTTCCTTTCCAAACTATCTATCTAGTTTTGCTATATCTATGTACATTTTAAATCATATACTGTTGATATTTTTAATTCCAAAGAGAGCCACACTCTGTGTAATCTTCATGTTTGTAATCGTGTTATTCGTTTCATCCTCTACATTGCCTGTAGCTATACTTCATTCATTTTGTTTGCTGTATATAATTCCATTGAGTATATATACTGCAATGAATTCGTATAGTCTTCAGTTGTCTCTGGGGAAATTTAAGAGGATTATTCAAAATTTCTCTTTCTTTATTTTTATTTTCTGAGGCAGGATCTCCTTATGTTGCTCAGGCTAGCCTTGAACTTGGGATCCTCATGCCTCAGCCTCCCAAGTACCTGGGTTGCAGGCATGCATCGCGATGCCTGGCTCCAAGCAGTCTCTTAATAGAAAACATGACACCGGTGCTGGGGCAGTAGATGTGAGTTGTGCGGGAGAGGACAGGTTAGAGGCTTAAAATAGATGACTGGTCTTGATCAAAGTACAAAATTTCTAGCTTGGCAGCTATTTATGTTCAATTCAATCACTTACTTCTTCTAATCCTTCTCCTACTGGACCTCATGTTGTGTCCCTACCAATGGAGACAGTGGCCTAGGAGGACCGGACAGAGCCTGGAGTTTAAAGTGTCCATGTAGTCTGTGCTTCGAAGAAGAGAAGTGGACTCGTTCCTGCATGGTAGCGCAGTGCTGGCCCGCAGCCTTCCAAATTCGGTGATTGAATACATGGAGATCCTGGGGAGGGCGGCCCTGGGAGCTATCACCTCCTTCATGGGAGACGACCCTGGAGTGGAATAATGCTCTCAAGGTGGAGAAGGGACAGGCACAGAAGGTCTTGGAGTTATAGGGGAGAATAATACATTTCTTCTTCCACCTACGTAGGTTCTGCATTAGAACAAACCTCTGTAGCAAAGGATCTTTTTTTTTTTTTGAAAAGCAAATAGAAGTTTATTAATTTGTGTATCTCATCTGTACGTGGATGACACACCAGGAATGAGTCATTTGGAGACCTTCTAAAGAGGTCTCCAAATCTCAGTTTGTACAGACTCTTCGATAGAGAACAGTATATTTTTAGAGAAATGACAAGACAAAGGAAATGACTTTGAGTCTCGAGGGAAA
>PVJO010005080.1:0-84845 GCA_004026905.1 Hystrix cristata | reverse complement strand
AACAGAAGGTCTTGGAGTTATAGGGGAGAATAATACATTTCTTCTTCCACCTACGTAGGTTCTGCATTAGAACAAACCTCTGTAGCAAAGGATCTTTTTTTTTTTGAAAAGCAAATAGAAGTTTATTAATTTGTGTATCTCATCTGTACGTGGATGACACACCAGGAATGAGTCATTTGGAGACCTTCTAAAGAGGTCTCCAAATCTCAGTTTGTACAGACTCTTCGATAGAGAACAGTATATTTTTAGAGAAATGACAAGACAAAGGAAATGACTTTGAGTCTCGAGGGAAAGCACTTGTAGGGAGGCAAATAGATGGCTGGGAGAGACTAGTTAGAAAATTGCAGGTAAGTGTCTAAAGTTGTTCTCAGTAGTTAATGTTTGCATACCTGGTGGGGAGGCAGGTTACCTTTTTTCTTTGTAAATCTGTAACCTACTTTTAGGCAAATGGGGGAGAGCAGAAAGCTTTGCTGCATCTGCTTTATCTTAATTGTCTTTAACTCAACAATCCTTCATATTTTCAAGTGGCGTATTTTGGTCTCCCACACAGCCTAATACGTAAGGATCGGAATTGATTATAGCACTGTGTTTTTCTGACACTTGTCCTAGACTGATTCATTACCTGCTGTAGGTGTAAATCCCTCCTTGGGGATTCAGTAGGATACAGGGCTTTTCTTTATTAAATGATACCGAGGAATCCTGACTGTCCACTGTCGGATCTGAAGCTATAAGAAGGTAGAACAATGGCATTTTGGACAACTTCCTTCAAAAAATATGTCACAAAGCAGGGTGGAAAAAGAGATTTTTAATTTCTCATTTTTATTAGAAATTATCTTTACATTTAATTGCTCTGTCAAGTGGACCATTATGCTTACAATGAGTAATTATTTTTATCATCTTTAAATACTTCATCTTCAAAGATAATGTTTAAATAAACCTTTGTTAGAGTACTTAAACATGATATTTCTTTCTGAGTTTCATTTTAGTGAAATTTGGCCTTATTCTCCGGGTGTGGGGGCTGGCACAAATTGGATGTGTACAATGTTTAAACTAATTCATTGCATTATTTGAAGCGTTACTTTTTTTTGAGATACTGCTCATTAACCAAAAAATGAATTAGGTCATGAAGAGAAAAATTCTTGTATTTTTTTTTAAATCCAAGAATGGTTTTATCTGGCAAAAATTAACTACGTTTTGCTCTAAAAAGAAAGCCAGCATGAGAAAGCTAAATGGGTTTTCCCAGGAAAAATATTTCTTCTATCAGGGTAGCATTAAACAGCAAATTGACCCCACATCTAAAAAGCAGTCTCCTTGGAGGAGGAGAGAGTGGATTGGATAACAATGATGCCGATTCCTTTGGAAGAGCCCCGCCCCATTCAGATTCAAACATCTGCACACAGCCCCTTGGGAACCCAGCCTGCAAGGGTCACTGCTGAACTGCTGGGATGCAATGGCAAAGTCTGAGGGTAGTCTTATTTTTCAGCATTAAAGGATCTCTCGATGTATTTTGCTTTTAATCTACTAAATTATGAGTTGAACTTCTGCTCTGTGAAGCACGCCATTATTAAAGGAAACTCTTTTTTGAAGAACATTTATATGGAATAATTTTATAATTGACCCGAATTAAAACAGAGATTCACATTTCCCCTCTGCTTTCAGAGTGCTTCCAACCTAAGTCCTCCAGGGTCATTTAATAGTTGTGTTCCACTGGTAAGCAGGAGGTGGAGGTTGATGCCCAGGGCCTCGGATAAGCAGGAAGGAGTATTTCCTTTGTCTCTATGAGTGTTTCTCACCCTTGACACTTACTGCCTTTTTTTTTTTTTTTTTTTTTTTTGGTACTGAGAATTGAGCCCAGCACTTTCACACTGGGAACCTACAACCCCAACCCTATTTTATTTTATTTTATTTTATACAGGATTTCATTGAGTGTTTCAGCCTGGGCTTGAGTTTACAATCCTCCTGCCTCAGCATCCCAGAGTGCTGGGATTACAGTCATGTACCACCACACCAGGCAATGTCAACACTCTTGATATTTTTATTTGGGTGATTTTTTGTTATAAAGGGCTGTTCTGTGTGTAGTAGGATGTTTAATATTATCTTTCACCTTTATCAAGGCAAGAAATTGACAAACTGTAGTTCATGATCCAACTGCTATGTAAGTACACCTATATTGGCACATCACTTTACCCAAGTGTTTACAAAATTTTTATGAGTAGTTTTGGTGCTATAATTTTCACTGGGCAAGAGTCCACGTGATACAGGGGAAACATAATTCCCAACCTGCTAGATATCAGACATGCTGAGTGCGTGTCCCCTGAGATTGAAGAACGAGTTGGAAAGGAGAGTGGAGGTTAAGAATAGGAAAGGTTTATTGAGAGATAGCTCCTGAAAGACAGGAAGGGTCCTGGAATTGGGTTGACACTGAGGCCTTTCGTCAGGGGTAATTTTTCCAGCAAAGTCACAATGTGGGTACAATGCGGGTCAAACAATAATCACCCTATAGGATTACAAGTATGGCTGCTTCGCTAATATTGGTCCAGGAGGGAAACAAGTCATGTAGCAAGGGAACACGGAAAGAGCATGTATTTTTGAAAAGGGATGAGTCCAGATGCTCTGGTCACCCACCTGGTGACTGTTGCCTATCTGGACTTCCTGGACCAGGTGGTGTTAATTGCAGTATAATTCCAAATTACTGCTTATCCCTTAGAGGGTCATGTGGGCCTGGCCATCGCATCTTTATTTTGGGCCCCAGCCTTCGGATGCACCTCCAACCACAATTCTGATGCCTTCATTTTTCCGCTGACTTCCTTGACAGCCCAGTCCCTCTCTGTCTATGTATTATTTTTTATCTAATTTAGCTGGCTATAATACAAGGAGAGCCCCAGAGCAGAGATGGGGAATCATGGTTCGCTCCACGCATGGGATAGGTTACAGATTCACTGACTTCCATTGCAGAAAATGAATTTTCAGGATATGTCTGTAAGTGGCATAAAGATACTTATTAGGAAGACTCTTAAAAGTACACACTCCAAGAAACAGAGTACAGGCCCTCAAGACGAGAGAGACACATCGTGGGCAGGAGCTGAGTGATGCATGGGGACTGGTGGGCCTCTCTAAGATGGGTGCACTAGGATGTGTATTCTAGTGTTTGTGGGATTACCTTTTTGGTGGACTAGGTTTGAGCCTGAACCATTTATGTTTGTTTGAAGCTGAGGTATGTTTTCCTCTTCATAGTGTGCTTCTTGAGTAAGGGGTGCTATATGAAGGACCCCAATTTACGGGTGAAAGGCACAGCCCAGGGCCCTAAAGTTTACAGGCCTATTGGCTGTCGGGCCCTTGGGAATTTTTCCTGGGAGGGAGAAAAAACTTGCATAACTTCTGTGCCCTGAAGTTGCAGTTTTTCTTAAAAAGTACAATTTTAATATTACCACTTTCCATGTCTCCTTCTCACCTATGGTTCTTTCTTTTATCCTACCGATAATGGCAGAATTTAGCATCTGTAATGGAGACCACGTCCTTCCTTCAGCCTAAATGTCAACATGTCCCCTAATTATGATGATTTGACTTATGATTGTTTGAGTTTAGGATGGTGTGACAGTGGCAAGCATTCAGTAGAATGCCTAGTTCACATTTTTCATCGCAATGTTTTCCCAGACAGGGACAGGCAGTGTAAGACGCTCTGCTAGCGCTGGGGAGGGGCCGGAGTCAGCCCCGTGGGCACTTGGTCACAGGGCGAACCACAGAGACTCTACAGCCTGCTGTGTTGTTTGTTAAGCTGTGGTCTTGGGTAAGTTAGTTGTATTAATACAATTTCAACATACGATTCTTTCAACTTATGACTGGTTTGTTTGGACATAACCCCATGGGAAGTCAAGGAACATCTCCATTTAATCTCTTTACAGAAAGAGACTGTGGCGCTCCACTGGAGGCCAAACCCGGTAGTGAGGCGGATGCTGTCCTGCCTGGTGGGGATAAATTAAGAGTAGGTGAGTGAAGTAGCAAAGGATAAGGACTGTCAAGTAACTGCAGTGCCCCTAATAATGTAATCACACTGACCTTGCATTATAGTTAGTCACCTTTTCCGGAAGGTTTCAATGCCTGCTGTTTTACTGGGTTTCTCAACAATCTTACTAGACATATATGAAGTATGATAAGAATACTATAGTAAAAGACACATCGCCATCAATCCCCTTAAAAATGATGCCCTCCCAAACATACTCACTGCATTATTCTTGCCACTTTCTGAAATAGCTCTGGAAGTCCTCTTTCATGAGTGTCTTTAGTTGTGCTGTTGCGACTCTGCCTCAATGGCCTGAATCCATTCAAAACATTTACCTTTCACGGTCATATTGACATTGGAAAACAGCAGAAGGCATACAGTGCCAGATCCAGTGAACAAGGTGAAGCAGGACACACTGGCATGTTCCTACAAGCCTGTCTTTCTGTTGGATGGCACTCAGCAAAGCCATTCACCATGATTTTGATCACATCTTCTAAAGATGCAAAACAGGCCTCAGAAAGTGTCAAGAACAATTAGACGAGTACATTTGAAGTGAGTGTGAATATTCTGAGAAGGATTAATGGCAATGCGTCTTTTACTGTAATAAATGTTTTATATTTAAGCATTCAGGTCATATTTTGATTCTCCTTTGTAGAAGGAGTACTACTAGCTCCACTTTGCAGGTAAACACTCTGGGCTAAGTGTTGGTAAGTGACTTCCAAGTTCGATCAGAACTTGGACTATGACCAACACCCCTGACTGCTCTGCATCTTAGTACTTCAGCTCACAGCCCTGGGTGTTGAAGTGACTTTAAAAACCATCTTCTCCAGCTACCTGTTATAAAGATTCCCATTATAACTGTATCTTCAGAGGGAAAGAGAAAGAGAGCTCTTCATTTTTTAAATACATCTAATTTTTAGAAAGTTTTCCCTTAAATGAAGCCCAGCCATGCCTTGTGGATTTTCACAGCATGTCTGCTTCAGGTAGAATTACAGAATCTCAGGAATCCGAAAGGTCATGTACTGTAATTATCTGTGCAGTACATGAGTCTGGCCACAGCCTGAATACCTGTAGTAACTAGTCAGAGTAGAGCTCACTTCTTACACAGCGGCATACATTATTGCCGCACAGCTGTGACTCAAAATTTCTCCCTCTATCATGCTGAAATCAATGTCTCTGTACTTGTCGCCATTAAACTCCATTGTAGGTCTACAGATGTTGTTCAGTTGTAGAATGCTTTCCTGGCACGCACAGGTCTTGGGTTTGATCCCTAGGACTGCAAAAACCAAAACAAAGAAAAACCACCGTTCCACCACTTAAAATCTACAGGGAAAGATGGACCTCACTTGCTAGATGAGAATCTTTGACCTCCCACTAACAACAGCCCCTCTCTTGAATGTTCTTGTCTCTGTATTTCTTACCCTCCCAGATTCCTATTTCCTTAATCCACACAATTTCAAGCACTCTTGCCGGCTTGCGTGTTCTCTCAGCACACCCTGTAGCAGTTTACCTACGTCTTCCCAAAGTATCTCCAGATACTTCTCCACCAATCAGTCTCCTAAATTTGCCTTAACTGTATTTTCATGTAGGTTCGTTACAGGAACTCATCATGAACTTACACATAGCTACAGGATGGTTAGCGATGCTGCAGCTCAGCCTTCTGCTTCTCATTGCCTGTTTCACAGCTGTCTTGGGATCTGATGGCACAGCTTTCTATTTTTCTCTCTTGAATGTCAACTTGGCAAACCTAACTCATAATTCTAGCCTCTTGAGATATTTTTGCATCTTATTTTTTGTCTTCCAATTTACTCGCTATTCCACCTGCCTTCTTGTTGTCCATAAATTTTGTCAAGTTTGTTTTTTGCATCTTTATTCGAGACATTAATAAAAAACACTGAAAAGGATAAAGCTACAGATAAAGTCTTAGTGTCATCACCAGGGACCTCCTTTCAAATTGCCACCAACTCATTGATCAGAATCTTTTGGTTGCAGTTATTGAATTAATTACAGATTCACTCCATAAAACTATGATCCAGCCCATATTTCTTCATTGTGTTACAAGAATACTTTAATGCCTCTTTAAATATTTGAAGAATCTTCCAAGTCTTCTAAGTGTACTCCCTTTCAAGCTGCCTCCTCTTGCATTTAAATTTTGCTGATTGATTTATTCATCTACTTATTCACAAATTTTATTCCTTTATCAAATAGCAACAGACATTTTCTGTGTGTCAGACGCTCTGCTGAATGTAGGAACTACAAAGATTTCATACTCTGGCAGCCCTTTAGTAAGTTAATGAATGAGAAGGAGGAAGAGTCTGAATGAATGCTGTGTTGGAGGCCAGAAAACTGCTCCCTGGAACACGATGAACATACCAGCCAAGTCCCCAGGTGCAAAGACTTGGGTTCACTATGACAGTAACTTCCGAGCTGTATTAGTCAGGTGGTCTCTGGACTCAATGGTTTGCAAGAGAGCAGATTTAATACAAGACTTTTACAAGTTACAACAGTCACACACAAATCAAATGCAGGGAGAGTGCACAATGTCTATCTATGTACTGGAGACCCAAAAAATCCAATCAAGGGCTGGGACCCCACGGCACTGGCCCTTATAAGTCCATGTCTGCACTGAGAGGCTGGAGCATCTATACTGGAGCCAGGATATAGTGCTCACAGCAGAGATGAAGACCAGAGATCCCCTGAATCAAACAGCAGCCATCACCAATGACAGCAAGGCCCCCGAGCTCCTCCTGTGACAAGAACAGCCCAGATCACTCAGGGAAATCAGCCACAACAGAGCTTCTCCTGGGAAACAGCCACTTGCAGGCTTCTGCTCCCATTCTCTTTACGCTCTGTCGCCAACCGTCCTCAGGTGGATCTTCTGTGCCCAGAACCTCATCAACTCAGTTCAGCTGGGCGTCTCTGCTCAAGCTGACCACAATCAGTCCACCACACACGCTGTTCCTTGAAGAGTGAACAGGACAATTCCAGGTGGACAGGACAGTGAGGATGAACATGCAAGGGAAATGAAAAGATAAAGAGCAAATAAGTACTAACTAAAGTTTCTGTTCTATGTTAAATAGGACAGCATCAAAATATACTTGCAAGCACACTGGAAACTTCTGTGTGTGTAAACTTTGGTTAGGTAATGAAGACTTCTAATACAAGTGTCCAAATAGTGATCGATCTGTGTCGGTACACAATCCATGCTAATGTCCTTAGCAAGGTGGAAAATACGCCTGCTTCTCTTGCTGTGGCCCTTTAATCGGCTGTGTTTATGCAGCAGTCATTCACACAGCAGATGTACTGCGGCAGGTTCTGCGGAACAACTCAGATGGAGGAAGCTGAATAAACTGGAGTGCTATTGGGAAGAACACCTGTCTGTGGAAAGGGGTGGACTCAGAATTGATCTGGGGGGATGACAGACGTTGTTGTCGTTGTATGGGGGTCACACCCAATCTCGTGGAGACTCCAGTGCTGAGATGGCCTTCCAAGTTGTCCCAAACAAGGGCAGGGTGACAAATCTTTGTATCGTCATACAGCCCAGATCCTAGAGTGTGCTGCCCTTGCAGAGGGAGGCTATTCCTTTCTGTCATCAGACAGGGTCCAAGAGGTCCTTGAAAGAGGGCTTGGGATATTAGCGCATCCACTCATGGGGTAGGTTGTTGTTTTTGTCTTACATGACAGAAAAGGATGGCTGAATGTGTCAGTGAGGGGCATAGAAAGATTTATTAGGCAGAGCTAAAGAAGCCCACACTTGGAAGGGAGTGGAGTCACTCCTAGAGTGTGCTGTGTCATGGTCTGGGCATAGGGTCTTTAGGGGACCTCGGAGTGTCCTCAAGACATGGAGGAAGTGGAGTCCCGTATCTGTCAGGTTACTCCCTTGGTGGTCTAGGTTGCAGTGCAAATAATTTGCCTGTGTCTGAAGTCTGAACACACTTCCCACTTAGTAGTGCCACTTCCTTGAGGATGGAATCTGCGGGAGCAAAGCACAGGCCCAGACTACAGCGAAGAGCACAGCCCAAGTTTTTTTCAGCAAGAGTTTACTGGAAGGGAAAAAGGCATCATAACCCAGGCAAATTTGTGCCCTGAAGCTGCTGTTTTTCTTAAAAGTACATATTTTTAAAAGAAAAATTATGATTTTCCTTGTATCCTCTGAACCTTTGTTTGTTTTATCCTAATTCACTTCCACTGAAGTCTGTCCCCAGTGAGGGCTCGGCTGGGGAAACACACACAGTCGAAACCCCTGGAGTCCAGGGAAACACATAGCCCAACCTTGAAAGGGGACTTGGGCAAGCATCATGGCATCCAGTACCCCCGGGGGAAAATAAATCAGAAAAGGAATGAATATCCTGGGCACAGTCCTGGGTCTCCCCTGAAAATGTGCTCTGATTTGGATGAGCCTTGGTTGCTTTTGTACTCATCCTCATTTGTATTTTATCTGTTTACCAGTAATACGCCATAATGGACTGTCATCTGCTTATGCCTCACTTTCTTACTGCCAATAGCAAATGACTAATCTGTGGTCTAAGCCACTTTTGTAGTCAGCCAGGTGACCCAGGAGTTCCTTAGCCCCTGATGCCCAAGGCTCTTGGAAAACTGAGGAGCTGAAGGATGAGGTAAAAGGCTTGGAGGATCAGAGGGGGTTTTCAATGCAAGTAGCTATACTACATGATCCCACTGATGCGGTGATTCTATTGATACAGCACCCCCAGGGCACTTTAAGCATATTCAGACATGTGCCTGCCCTCATGGAACTCTGGGCACCTCTAGGAAGATAAAAGAATACATTCACCTTGGTGCCCAATTACAGGACCATATATACAAGTAAAAAATAAACCACCTTCCCCAGAACCTTGTGTTCTTGGGTAGAATTGCCATCCACGTACCAACTGCAATAACCTGGCAGAAGATCTGACCCCAAGAAAACCCGATACACATTCTAAACTGTTCACAATTTCTGTGCTTGGCATTTTTGTTCCAGGCTCTGTGGGCTTGGGTCAGATTCCTTCAGACATTGACTTTTTTTTCCCAGCCTAATTTCTCCATCCCTCTGTGTGCTTGCTATTTCAGTAAAAGATTAAAGGAGAATAAAGGCATAAAATAAAACTGAGCGTGTGTATCTCAGCCTCCACAAGTACTTCCAAACTTTTAAACTTTACCTCTGAAGGCTCAAACCCCTTTAAATGTTCAATTCCCACCCAGGCTTCCAAAGGAACACAGACTCTGTCTGTGGACAGGTTCATTAACAAATTAATAGAATAATCAGCGGGGCTTTGTGTGCATTTTGGAGATAAAGAACTGGTAACAGCATTCTTTGACTCTTTAATGGGCTGATAAGCACCAAGTATCAGCTGTGTGGCTAAGCCAATCACATAGATAAAGGAGGCTAAATCAATCCGGAGTTCTGCTGGGGTCATTTATAGAGGGAGCAGCACTCTGTAGCAGCAAGAGGAGCTCAGGTATGTTGAATTGAGTAAGGAGGAATTGCTGGAAGAAGGGAGGGTGGGAAGTGAGTGCGAACTCTCAAATAGATTGCTTTGGGCTGGGGGGGACAAAGTCCCCCAGTCTACAACCTGTGGGCTGCCTCCACAGGGTGCCCGATGAGGTGGGGGGAAGCTGCTCTGGGAATATGTCAGCTCTTGAATTGGTTTGACATCTGATCTGGAAGTCCAGAAAGAAAAGAATGTTTCTTGCCCTACCTTTCCCTCCTCCTGTTTTAAATTAAGTAGATATGATTACTTTTGAGACTGAAGGATTAATAGCTCAAGTATTTTTCAGACCATTATAAGACAGGCTTCCTGCCCAGGCTGCCGACTGCATCCACCCTGGCGCCCTGTGAGAGGTCTGTGCGTGACGCTGCTGTGTTCCCCCACAACACACTGCCCAGTGTCTTGGGATGGCCGCTGGGGAGTAGCTCACACCAGGGTGGAAAGCAGGCGTGGGGCAGGGGTAGTGCAGGCCTTGTTGGGCCAGTACAGAGGCGCCTGCACCTCGGGCTGCGGAAGGCCCTAGGAACACTGGTAGTAGAAGAGGTGGGAATGACAGACACTTTATGGGACTGAGTGTTACGTCTGGAGGTGGACTGTGAGCTGCGGTCCTGCTAGAAAATATACTTTCTGGTGATCGTAAACCCAGCTACAGTAAAGAATTAAAGAAACCAAATTTAAATTAAGAGAAGACAACTTATTTAGAGGACAATTTATTTAAAAGTGGTGAAAAAGGGGGAAAAGGAGATGATAGATAGATACTCAACGAGTAAGAAGCATTCGAAAGCGAAATACTCGTGGGCCCTTCGTTGTAGCCCCTTTTTATTGAATTTTTTCCCTTGGGTCGGCCCTTGGAATCTGATTGGCTCTTGGGCTTGTCTGTCACTTCTGCCTTGATTTCCCTCAGCTCTCTGACCTTTGTCTTTTGGCAGAGGGCAAATTTATGGGCGGGTGTCTTAGGGCTAGTTAAAGAGTCAAAAGGGAGAGTTTGGTTTCTGTATGTTAATCAGATTACCTGGGGCCTTCCGGAATTAGTCTCTTTGCCTTTATCTCCTTAACTGTTGGAATGTAGCTGGTTGAATGTTTAATGTCTGAGGAGGCCTTTACCCTATATCTTTTCCCTACCCATGGGGACCCCGTCCCTGCATGAGGAAGGGTACCAAATGCCTTCTGGACCATGTGTGTTCCACATGGTTTGGGCCACTGGGCAGAGTTCAGCCAGCCACTTTCACTGGCACCCTAGCGAAAATTGGGTTAATTTGACCAAAAAGTGTGGTGACTAACCAAGATAGACCTTTCTTGCTCTTCAAGTGTAACAGTCAAAATTTCAAGGTTTTACGGTGCTTCGGAGTCCAGCCTCAGGCCTCCTAGCTCTCAGGGGCGTCGCCCTGCTGTTCTCTCCATTCTGAGTATAACCCAAATTTGCCTGCTTCCTGGTGGCCTGAGGAGAAGATTTCAGTCGGACTGCCCAGCTCTCGAATAGTGAGAGACCCTGTGCAAGCCTTAGTTTCAGAGAAAATAAGAGTTTATTTGAGGATAAGAAAGATTGTCTAGCGAGAGCCCGGTGGCTTGATAGGGAGAGTGCAAAATAACCAGGCTTCTTTGCCTCTGTTCTCTTTATTTTCCCACACTTCCGGCCTCAGGGTGCTCCACGCCCTCCTCTTGCTTATGTATGAAGGAAGAGGAAAGTTTCTCTGTTTCCAGGGTGGAAAATTCCACTCTGCTCTGCTGCCCAGGACCATCCCACCGATGCTCAGATCTCAGCCATCTTTCTGCCATTGCAGGGTGTTTCCTCACCACATTTACTATCCTGTTACTTTCAGGAACTCTAAGGAAAAAATTCCAGCCATTCATTCATTCATTTGTCCCAATTTTCCCTCTGTTAATCTTTTAGAATCTTCTCTTTCCAGTAACAAGACTTGGCAACAGAGATACATGAAGAACAGGGTCTAAAGATAGAGGCTGGAGAGGCTAATGGGCACCAGAGCAAGCAGGGATTTTATTCTAAATTTGAATTGCACAAACCTTGAGGGAAGCCATCAGCATGTTTGGTGTATGGGAAAGCCTACAGGCACTGACTGCCGCAGGGAGCAGGAGAGGTGGGAGGAAGGATGGAAGGAAGGACAGTGGCGAGGCCTGCACAGGGGCCGGGGTGGGAAGGGTGTGCTGCCAGACGAACTCCGCGCAGCAGAGGCCACAGGAGGGAACAGGCACTGGAGGGGAGTCCGCAGAGGTTAGTGTGGGAGAAGGAGGCAGACACATCTCAAGCCACTGATTTCTGTATGGGGCTTGGGACTGGACAGGTCACCTCCGATCTGGGGGGTAGGCTAGGGCAGTCTATAGTGCAAGCGACGCAGTGTGGTCTGGTTTCTGAGCCTCGTCCACCGCGCCTCTGGGGTACATCCTGCAGCAGACAGCTCAGGTCAGGTAACTTCAAGATGAGCCTCTATGCCCTTGTGCTAGAAAGCCACTCTCCAGTGCAGTGGTGTTGAGAGGTGGGACATTTGGGAGATGAGAGGTCACAAAGGCTCTGCTCACGAAGGGATTAATATCGTTGTCAGGGAGGGGTTGCTGTCCCGGGCTGGTTCCTGATAGAAGGGAGAAGTCAGCCTCTCCCTCTGTCTTCCTCGCTCTCTTGTCCTTGCCTTCCGCCATGGGGCAATGATCAGGAAGGCCTCGCGAGACGCCTGTGCTGTGCTCTCGGATTTCCCGGCCCTCGGAACCACGACTCAAATAAACTTCTGTTGTGACAGACTGCCAGGGCCCGGGTGTTCTGCCATAGTAGCAAAACAGGGACTAAGACAGCTCTGAAGCAAGACAGGGGGAGGGGTCCCCTTGCCGGCTGGCTTCGCACCCAGCTCTCAGTGGTGGTGCAGTGACCAAACTCGAGCAGAGAAAGACCCTGCCTCTGGAGCGGGTGCTGCCTGTGTGGGCCTTTCCATGCAGGTGGAGAAAGAGCGATGAGGCGAGGGGAGTGTGACCTGACCGTGGTGAAGTCCTGGTCACCTGCAGGCAGCATTTCCAGACTGGCGATTCCTTTCTCCACTGAGCACACCAAGCCGCCCCTGCTTTCTTCCTGCTGCTCGGCTGCCCACTGCCAGATGATAGACAGGATTCCACCTGCCTCCAAAGAGAGAGTGGAGCGGTTAATAAAACAACATCACAAGCATCCAAAGGAGCAAAAAAGAAAATAAAAGTTAAGTGTGCCAAAGTTAGATATTCCTCCCTAAAGTCTCTAAGGAGACGTTAGTTAGTCCCCGGGGGCACGGACTGTAGGAAGTGACCTCCAAGTGAGGCAGATGCAGGAGGCCTCGGGTTAGATGGCCAGGGGCTAGAACTGCTCTCTGTAATGCCTGCTCCCTCGGTGGAGACACGTGGGTGGCCAACTTCCTCTCCAACTGGAGCACAGTTGACAGCGTCCTTGCTCTGGGCCTCTCCGCCTCTTTCCCAGATGGCATTTCCACTCAACTTCTGCGAGGTGAGGGATATGAGTCCGCTTCCTCAAAGGAGGGCAGACTTCTTGGATTGATCCACTTCTGAAGGCTGCTGTGTCAGGGGCTGCAGTGTTGTGCAGCGGATGTCCAGCGGGGGTGGGGGTGGCTTCTGACACTTGTTAAACTGGGGTGTGTGTAGGAGGGGCACAAGTTGTGTGGCCAGCTTAGCAGATCGCTGCTCTATCTCTTTGTCCATTTTTTGTAGAAGTTTCATGTTGTACAAAGAACACTTGCGCCTACTTGGATTCAGTCTATTCTGCGGCCCCTAGAATGTTTGATATTTAAGAGTTAGAGACCTTAATTTTTCATGGAAGAAATAGGCTACTCCCATAAAGCAAAGAATAGAGTGTCAAGTTGAAAAATGACTCCCCAGAAAGATACTCATGTGTTAATTCCTGCAACCTGGGAATGTTAGTTCCTACAACAAAAGAGAGTTTCATCAACTATTATGTCAAGGATTTTGATGAGAAGATTATTCTGAATTATCTGAGTGGGCACCCCATACAAACATGTGTCCCCTTATAAGAGGGAAGCAGCGAGGGATTTTGTGATAGGATCAGCACACTGAGATTTGGAGATGCTGGTCTTGGGAACTGGAATGATGTCAGAAGTCAGTAGAAACTGGCGGGAGGAGAACAAGCCCCAGGACAAGGGATGGAGCCACCTGACATTAGCTCAGTGATTCCGATCTCACACGGTGGTCTCTGGAACCATGAGAAAATGTTCTGTTGTTTTAAGTCATCGAGTTTGTGGTGATTTGTTAGGCAGCCATAAAAAATTAATATAAATACCAATCATGAAATTTTCCCAATTTAAAGATAAATTTAGTTAATGGGGTAAATTTTAAGTTTTCTACTATATTTTTTCTTTTCAAATCTTTGGCATATATTAACATTCACAGATGAATGAAGAAATTGTGCTTAATATTTTATAGTATATCAGAAGAGGCACTATGACTTTTAGGTCTCATTATTTCCCCACTGATAAAAGGAAGATAATGCCTCTAATCATCGGGTTGTTTTAAAGTTCAAATGAGATCAAGTGGTTGCAAGTCATCTTCAGACTGCCCAGCACTGTGTGAAGCTGAGTATCACGTCTGACCGGATTGGTCCATTGAGAGAGTGGCCTAAAATCAGCTGTTCTTCCTTCTCTTTCCCTTCTCACTCCCACACTCCCTCCATCTCTTGCTCTTTGTTCGCCGTTGTCTCTCTGTCTGCATACACACTCACAGCTTCTTTACCTATGGAAAAGAATCTTAGATAGAAACAGTGACCAGGAGTCTAGCACGAATTTCTGTGAATACATGAATGGAGAAATTTCATTCATGAAGCTTTCCCTTCTACCTAATCCAGCAACAACTCAACAGGCACTTGACCTGCACACAGGCCCAAGGCTGGATCCCAGCCTTACGCCTTGGTTCTGTAACTCCAATCGCTTACTCTTGGTGAGCCCTCCCTGGTCTAGTGCACAGCACAGCTGTCTGTCCTCCATGGGCTGAGGGCTGTCCAATAGTGTATGTTAAGGGAAATGCCTGGATCCTTCCCTTGTCCCAAGACCTCTCCTTTCAAAAGCATAAGGCGTTAGCTTTTTATTTTTATTTTTAAACTCCTGTGCAGATCTCAAGAGATTCAATCTCAGTCTTAGCAACTGACCTATTTATTTTGCCCCTTTCAAACCACTTGTACTCAAGTTTTCTCTCTTTCTGTTTGTTAAAAGTTACATTCCCAGCCATTTGCCACTTATAAGACAGAATGTATGACTTACAGCTACAGAGCCACTTACAGCAATAACTGCGCTGCATGGAAGCGAGGGTGCTATGGCTGCCCCGGCAGACCATGAGGGTCTTTTCAGGCATGTGCCTGTTCACTGTGGCCGAGGGGCTGTCTTGAGTCCTCTGAGTTCAGCCGAGGAGGGGCAGACCCTTGAGAGCTCCGAGGCTGAGGTGATTCGTAGGCCTCTAGTCCAGCTCCTGGTGCTCCTGGGTCCCTGTTCTGCACAGTGTTTGACAGAAGAACCCCTGGTGCTCATGATGGCCTCATGCACTTATTTTGCACTGGTCACTCTGAGAGTGTGGCGCGATTACACGTCCACTTTTCAAGGAAGTTGTAGTGATTCAGTTGGCTGCGGGCCGGGCTTTCCCGGCAGGGATGGTTTGGCACGACCTGGTGCTGCCATCCCCTACTCCCAGTGACCGTGATAGAAATGCCAGCCATTCTTTACCATTCACTGTGACATTCTCCGATCAACTCAGAGACCGTCCTGTAGTTCCCAGGGTCCACTCTTTGGAAGGCAGGGACCACCACATCTCAGGAGCGTCCGTGTTCATGCAGTCATGTGTGTGCTAAGTCCTGGAAATAGGGTCTTCCACCTGGATGACCACAGATATTAGTAATTATTATTTTGTTTTTAAATACACTTGCCCAACTCTCCCCAAGAATATCCCCCTTCCACTCAATTGTGAGCTGTTGGCCTACTCTTTGAATAAAATGAGATTGTGATCTCTTTGATCCTTTATGACTTCTGCTCTCTCATTCTGGAGTTTTACATAATTTCTGGGAGACTTTGCTGGTATGAGGAAGGATAAAGCTGGCTATGATTACAGATGCTAGCACTCCCCAAGGAGAGCCCTTGAGAGGTGACATTAGGCACGATTATTGTCTACAAAGCACTTGGCTTGGTCAAGGGTATCATACAGCAAATTTGTCACTCCAGGTTTATACTCTGACATTCTAACATAGTTTTCTCTCTTGCCAACTTCAGTTTAAATTAATTTGTCTCATCCAGGTGTCTATACAGGAAAAGCGGGTTCCTGATTCTGGCTGGTTGAGTGCTGCAGGCTTCCTAAAATGGGTGACATGTGTGGCAGACCCATCTCATGGTGAGAGGTTGGGATACTGGTTAGATGGTGAGAGGGCTTCCACACTCCATCCGCCTTGAGATAGATCCCCGTCTCCTTCCAGTGTTGCCAAGGGAACCACCTGAAACTCCATTTCTCACTCTTAGGTAGCTCTTTCTTTTGGGGAGACTCAAGCTGTTCCAAGCCAGGCTGGCAGTCTCCTTGCCTCCCAAGATCCTGACATTTCTGACGCCCGCCTCTGGCTGTACCACATGGGCACGCTCGTGGCAGTATGCAGAGCTGCAAGAAAAACCTAAATTTAAATGTTAAAAAGCTTTTGTTCATTACCGGTGGCATTTTCCCCCCCATTTGTCACTTGGAGCAGAGCTGTGACTCTTTTAATATCAAACAAATAATAAGCTCCCTCTAAAGTGATTTTTCTGACAAGGAGCTCAATATATTAAACTTTATCTATATTTTAATAGCCAATTTCACACCAAACTGCCTTCTTAATAATGTATTTACCACCTGGGGATATTATTCCAACCCATCTGGAAAGAATTGGAAATTAACTGTCCCTAAACTGAGCCCGCGTGTGCTTTACACTTGCTGTAGAGAACAGCGGTGTCATCGCTGGGAGTGGCCTGGGAGGAGGAGCTGCCACCTGGAGAGGGTGAGGTCTGGAGGAGAAGTGGCTGCGACAGGTTTAGAGAGGAATTCTGAGGCTGGGCTCCTTCCCTAGGAGCTAAGAAGAGCTCCTGCAGGGTAGGGTGGTGCTGCTGGGAGCCAGGAACTGTCTGAAGACAAAGAGGCGTTGCAAGGAAAAGACTTCCTTTGCTGCATACCAGCAACCAGATATCAGGGACAAGGGAGTCACCATCTGTCCTTTTGTTTCCTTACCTGTTGGAGGAGGGTGTTTGGCTGGGTGAGTTCAGGGATTTTTCTGCGTAAATAAAATTTATGTGCAAACTAAAGGCTTAAGGTTGGCTTAGTCTGTTTGGCTTGTTATTAAAAAAATACCATAAACTTGGTAGCTTATAACTAAAAGAAATTTATTTATCATAGTTTCAGAGACTGGGAAGGTCCCTTTAAGACATAAGCAGAGTTGGAGTCTCATGAGGGCCCACTTGTGGATTAATAAATGGCACTTTATTTATGGGGTCTTTGTTATGGTCTGTATCTAGCTGTCCCCCCAAAGCCCCATGTGCTCATAGGTGTTTGGATTATGGTGGGATTGGTCCACTGATGAGTTTATAGCTAACTGTGAGGTTGGGAGGTGAAGCCTGGTCGGAGGACATGGATCACTGGGGGCGTGGCCTGGAAGGGCCTATCTCCCTCCCTTGACCCTTTGCCTTTCTGCTTCCTGCCACCATGCCATGAGCTCTTTCTCCTCTGCAATGCCGCTCTGCCATGTTACCCCCCTTGTAGCCTGCCGACTGTGGACTGAAGCCTCTACACACTGTGAGCCAAAATAAACCCTTCCTCCTTAGAGTTGTGTCAGGTGTTGTGTCCCAAAGATGAGAAAGTAACCAAGTCTTCAAGTGGCAGAAAGGGCGAAGGATCCCCCTCGGGCTTTGTTTTTAAGGGCACTATCCCCCTCAAGAAGGTTCTGCCCCCTAGTGACCCCATCACTTTCTGAGGGCCCCATCTCTCAATACTACCACTTTGAGGATTAGGATTTCAATGTACTTTTAGATAACAACAGGATTCTCTCTCTCAAACATACAAACAAACAAACAAAAACCCCAATGCTTTACGCAAGTGTTGTCAGCTTTCTGTCACCATGATAAGATTCCTGAGAAAAACCACTCAAAGGAGAAAGATTTATTTTGGTTCACAGTCTCAGAGGACTCAGTCCATGGCACATGGCTGCCTCATTTTTAAGCTTTGGTGAGGCAGAACATCATGGTGTGGAGCAAGTGGTGGAGCCAGACTACTTCCCTCATGGTGACTGTAAAGCAGAGAGAGCAAGAGGACAGAGCTGAGGACAAAATGTAACCTTCAGGGACATGTCACAGAGAAGACATTTCCTCCAATTAGGCCCCAGGTCCTAAATTTCCACCACCTCCCTAGAGCCCGTCAGATGTCCACCCATTGTTGAGGTTCAAGCCCTCATGAGCCAATCACCTCCCCAGTGGCCTAGCTCTGGACCTGCTGCCTTCCCCACATGAACTCCGGGGGCCGTCTCAAACTGAACAGTAAGAATGCATACTTACACCCAATGTGAATAGTGTGGGCAGTTTTCACTTTACCCTCTTGCTCATTTGTGGAAACTGATGAAGACTGACTGTACCTAAAGACGGTAAAAAGTGGCCAGCCGTGATGGCTCACAGCTGTAATCCCAGCACTTTGGAAGCTGAGGCAAGAAGATCAAGAGTTCAGAGTGAGCCTGCACTACATAGTAAGACTCTGTCTCAAAAACAAACAAAAAAGAAGCATGCTACACTAGCCATACTGATAGGTAAACACAGCAAACAAGGTCCCCTGTCTGGGATAGGACACAGAGAAAGTGACCCGGGCTTGTGGACTGGGGTGTCAGACAGAGGCAGCAGGGATCGGCTCCATCCACTCAGCTGAATCCAGCAAACTCTACCAAACTCCCTTCTAATGGTGAGGACATATATGAAAATTATTGCATGCTAATGCCAGGAGTTCCATAGTGAAAGAGACTGACAGAGCAGCAGCTCCAGAGATGTTTGTGGGGGATGCAGAAGATCCCCCAAAAGGCTAGATATTTTAACTGGGTGTGGGGTGAGGACTAGCGGTCACAGTACATTTTGACCAAATGATGGAAGTATGCTCAAGCGCAGTGTCCTCTGACATAATAAAACATACCCAGGTGTATGGAGGGACTGGCTTCCAGGCATAGCTGGTGTAGGTCAGGATTCCAACAGCTGGCCCTATGAGAGAGGAGCTAATAATTGTGCAAACCATGCAGGCTTTTTAAGCAGCCAAAAAGAAAATCAGCCGGATGTGGTTTCCACCGACCACACCTGTTGTGATAAATAGCCCCTCCCCAGCCTCCACTGCCAGCAAGTGTCCTGAAGAGCCCACAAGAGTCGTTGGCACTGTCTCGCCAGGGTCCCCCTCATGTCTGGCAAATCAGGAGCAGGTAGAAGAGAGCAGCACGTGTGGCAGACACCCAGCACACTGGTGTTCTCAGGGAGGGAAATGCATAGGACTTGCCAGCGCGGGCAGAAAGAAGGAACTTTCCCAAGGGCTGCTGGCTGCCTCGTGCTGACAATGCGGCCCCGAACACCACGCGGCAGCAGAGCAGAGCCGAGCCTGCCCTCTCGGATCTTGTCTCCGTCCTCTTCCTGGGCTGTGTGTCTGTGGCTGCGTGGAGGGTGAGGGGACAGCGGTGATACCCATCTCCCACGTCCTGGGGCCCCAGAGTCCCAAACTAATCAGCGAACACGAAGACGAGTTGTGCCTGACGGGTCCAGAGGAGAGGGGCAAAGGGCTCTTCAGTCATGCGGGAGGCCACGCAGGGCTGACTGTCACCCAGGACCCGGGTAGCAGGCTCCCTGACTTAATCAGACAGATAATGCTGGCTGCCATGGCTGAGGCCGCACCAGGAAATGTGGACAATGGGGGCGGCCCTTGGGGCCTTGTGCTGCTGCCGAGATAATAAACTGCATGAAAATCTGTCACCTGGCGATAAAGGATGAATTAGAATCAATTATACGTTTAAAATAATAGACGTCTCCATCTTCCCTCCTGGAAATGTGATGGTTTCGACTGGCCTCAGAGGTAGCGAGAGAGAAGTCTCTCCACGAGGCCTTCTGTACCAGGCAGACTGAAATTATTACCCAACAGGCTTATCTGGCCAGAGTGTCCATTTTTTGTTCCTGGAAAGACAGAAACATAGAGAGTTGAGTTTTAGATTTCACCCCTCAGGTGGACAAATTCACCTTCATTATCTTGTGGCAGGACCAAACCATTAAACGAGCAATGAGACAAAAGGGGCTCCAGGAATGTATCTACTCTGGCCGGCTTAGCTTCCCCTTGTAGTGGCAAAATACCTGAGCTAGTCGCCTTATGAGAGTCAGTGTTCAAGGTTTTAGAGGGCTCGGTCAGCGGTCATCTGGCCACGATCTCTGTGGGTCTGTGGGGTGCAGTACATCAAGGCAGAAGAAACTTGTCACCTCACGGAGGCCAAGAAACAGAGAGAGGAGTCGGGTCCCTGTACCCCCGGCAAGGGCACACGCACAGTGACCCAGCTTCCTTCACAGAGCCCCAAACTTACAGATGCCGCCAACTCCCAGCAGTGCCGTGGGCCGGCCACCGAGCCTTCTGCGAACAGGAACATCCCAGATCCAAACCGTGGCATCGGCTGGGTGTGTCTGCGGACACAACATGCCTAATTACTGCGTCGACAAGGAGGACGGACGCATGTTAAAAATAAGCTAATATCTTTGTGGAATTCTCATATCAAGTGACCCCGGAGGAGTCATGGCAGCTTTAGAGTGACTCTTGAGGAGCCCTAATGTATTCATCGATGTCCTCACCCTCGCCTTACCTACTCCCCTTCCTTAATCATACATGAACTCGGCCAACATTTGAAGAAAGAGGGGCAAGAAGAGCCATTTGTTTCTTCAGCACTTGGGAGTCCAGTTCCAATTTTGTAATATTTTCTTTTATTTAAAACATTATTATTATTAGTCATAATATTGTTAGTCAGCGCTTATCGCCCTGGGTCTAGTCTCGTCTCCATCACTGAGCACAATACCGGGTCCCCAAGGTTGTCATATGCCCGGCTGTAACACCCTTCCTCTTGCTCCTGTCTGCCTGCCCACCTCTGCCAGTCTTTGAACGCCCAGTTCATCGTCGTCTTGGCAAAACGATGTCTGACCACGTTTCCCTTCAGACCATGAAACATTCTGTCTTTTAGGCCATCTTGGTTGCAGTTTATGCACTTGGTTTGGCTGCATTTATTAAAGTACCTTGGGGAGACTCACGTGGTGGTTAGAGCCTGGGTCAACTGTTTGCTAGCTGCGTGACCTAGCAAGAGTTATTTGTCCTTTTCATTATCTTTTGTTTATTTTACTTGCAGTACTGGGGACTGAACCCAGGGTCTTCAAACTGAGCTTTATCCCCAGACTTTTAAAAATATTTTTGAGATACGGTCTCATTAAGTCACCAAGTTGCTCAGGCTGGGCTTGAACTTGTGATCCTTCCGCCTCAGCTTCCCCGGAGTGCTGGGATTTCAGCTGTGTGCCACGACATTAGCTGTTTGTCCTTTTAAAGCCTCAGTTTTCTCTGCTGACAAATGGCTATGACAGCAGGATTCTACTCCTGGGAAGGTGTGATCCTTAAATGAAACAAGGCCTGTGATAGTACTGGTATCCAGCAAGTATTCCATAATAATGATTATTGATGTTGTGATTCTTTGTGATCATGTTTTTATTAATTTGATTACATGTTGATGCTATTTATGAGACGGCGAACATCTTGAGAACAGGAGCCACAGCTGGTGTGTGCCAGCACCAAGTACAACACCTGGCAGTGCAATACTACGGTGCTGTTGTTTTAGTTTCGCAGTAGGTGGTGAGGAAACCCAGGGGCTCCTTACCGCTGAGCTACATCTCCAGCCATGCTGGCCTTGAACTTGCCATCCTCCTGCTCCAGCCTCCCCAGTAGCTAGTAGCACTGCTGCAACTGGCACAGCTCAATACTTTTAATGTAAACTGAACGGAAGCAGTGTGGACCACAGAGGTTGAAGTCAGGTCCCTGTGCAGCCATTTGGACCAGCAGGGACTGCACATGGCGATCACACATGAAAGTCCCTGCCCTGGCCTTTTACCACCACCCAAAGCAGTCATGAGATCCTCTTTTTATGCCGTGATTGGGTTCAGGCTTTCCACCCTTACCCCTCCTCTCGTAGACCCTCCTCCTTGCCCTCTCACCAATCTGGTAGGTTTCATCTTTTGCGAGGCCCTGTGTCAAATAGTTTAAGTAGCAATGTCATCTGAGCTTTTTAATAGCTGGAGTTCTGGCCCTCAACGCCCTGGACGTTGTCCTGACCGTGTGTATAATGCACAGCACCAGCCATTGATGCACTGGGACTCCTGCCCTGAATCTTATTTACATTCTGACTAACAATAGCTCTGGAGCCTGGCTATAAATAATTTCTGGGGAAGAGTTGTCTAATTAAACGTGCAGCACTAAGAAAAGTGTTTTAACCACGAGGCTGGTGTCCTAATGAACGTAATCACTGGATGGGGACAGCTTAGGAATCACATCTAGACATCTCCCTGTGGAGGGCAGGAGATGGAGGGAAGAATACTCAGGGAGAATTCCCAATCAATATTTAATTGTGCAGTGTGTTAAACTCGTTAGAGGGCCTCTTTTTTCCTTCTTTTTCCCCATACCAAGAGGTAAAAAGGATTGCAAACTATAGCTGTGTGGGTGCCCTCAGCCACAGATTCCAGTGGGAAAACTGTCAGCGGGCTGTCAATGCAGAATAGAAATTACCTGAGCCCGTAAATTTTATTAATTAATAAGCAGTGGCGTGTGATTTTTGATAGGTGCTGAATTTAAAGGTCAAGATAGGGTGAGGTGTGAATGCAGCCTTTTTTGGCCTGTCTGTGGTAATCCCAGATTCTTAGAGGGCAGGGCTGTGTGTCCTCAGTGTTCTGCTCTCTCCAAGCAGGGAATAGGGAGCATCCCTGCTCACCAGGGTGGGTGAAGAAAGCGAAATGGGCCATTTCCCAGCAGGAGTCCCTCCCGAGCAGGCAGCACAGTCCTGCTGACATCTAGGTGCTGTGAGCAGACCAGGAAGGAAGGAAGCCCAAGGGAGTCAGGCCTGATTCTGCTTCATTAGAAACAGATATCGTAACATCGGCAGGATGGAAAAGGACAAGGGACACAGGGCGGTGTTCCAATTTCCTAATCACATACTCCCGAGGACAGACAGGATACAGAGTGAGGAAGAGAACCTGCCATCAGACTCTCAATCTGTAGGTTACATCATGAATACACCTGTGTACAGATTTACATGGACACGTAGCAAGTGCACATATGTGTAATCAAACAAACAGTGAGTCGATTCATGCATACATACACATACCTGCCCTGGACACACAAGGTATGGGGCACAGTCCTATTGCTATGGTGACACGCATGCTTTGGGAACAGGCCAGGCAGTGGAGGAGGCTGGTGGGAAGCAGGACCAGGGAGAGCGAGCAACTGCCGAGGAACTGGTTGAACTCAGCGCAACCAGCAGCCTGCGCTCATCCTGGCTACCCTTCCACACACCTGGACGGGAGCAGGAGCGTGGGCACCTGTGATTAATTGGATTCACCACTGGATGTCAACGTTGCTCTAGCCAATTAGGAAACAAACAGAAATCTCAATATCCTTCTATCTTCTAGAAGAATCATTTTAGGCAGAGATCAGTTCACTGTACAAATGTACTGGGAAGGGCAAGTTTAGACCCTGATCTTCTGATAGAGTCACCAAAATTTATAGAATTCTAAATTTTTCATTTTTGTTCTTGAATCACAACTCCACACTTCCTCCACATTCCTTATCCCCCTTATTCATTATTCTTGTTCATTTAACACTTCCTACACTACCATAAGCATCTTTACCTATTTTCCTTATTGTCTGCCCTCTAACCCTACACTCACCTAATAAAACATAAACTCTATGAGGTCAAGAAACGTTTATGTCCACACAACGCTGCACCCTTCATTGCTAGAAAACTGCTTGGCGCAAGGTAGATGCTTGCTAAGTGTTTGTTTTGAATAGCTAAACATATAAGTAAATGAGTTAGTGAAATGTGATCAGTAAATAAAAATGGAGACACTATTCCAATGCTGGGTGGGGAGTGTTCTCCTTCTTCTCTGAAATACGAAATTGCATAGCTAGATAAAGGACCGCAGGTTTATTTGCCCAGACGCTTCAAGCTTCAGGTTTGGAAACTTGGGAGAATTTCCCAAACATACTCAAAGCTCTGCTCCTTGGGAAGAGAGTTTAACCTCTCTGGACTTTAGCTTCCTTGTGAGCGCAGTGGGTAACCCTAATCTGCTACACCCACTCTTCAAGGGTTTTCGGAGAGACACAAGAGTAGTTTTGCCTTGGCTAACTATGTATATCAAGGTTGCCCCAACCGTCCTGTAAACACAGAACCTACATACATACTCTGAACAGTATAGGTGTTACAACCCTTTTCCAAACACGAGTTTGGAAATGATAGATCTTTTCCAGATTATGCCCTTGAGCCAAACATCTTTGCTGTTAAGGTCAACTGCACTGAAAACAGAGCTCAAAATTAAGTTTTGAGGAACACCTAGTTCATCCATTCAAACTGTGAGGAGGCTGAAGAAAATGCCATCCCTTCAAGGAAGTGAGTCTCGGGTTTGCTGCTCTTTCTGTTTCTCCGATTTTAGGGAGATGCCTATGGCTGGGGCTGCCATGGGAGCAGATCTACCATCTTCCCAAAGCCATATGCTTAATTTTTAATAAATAAAGTAAATTAAGCAAAAAAAAAATGTTCTACCGTGTACAGCCCTTTCAAATTATTTACTGTGCTGTCATTTTGGGCTCATTGATGCTGGTTAATTTTTCAATTTAATGATAAGCACCATTTATAAGCTAAATAAGACATTATTAGCGCTGTACAGGCAGAAACGTACAAGGACACCACTAATCTAAGGTGAAAAATGCATTATTGAATGAAATTTAATTAGTAGATTTTGTTCTATTAGTGGCTTGTATATTACATTTAGGAAAATGAATACAAATATGGTCCAGGCAATCTTTCCAGGGAGAAAATGTCATTGATAATATAACTTCACTCCTACTCTTTCAAGCAGATGCAGGATGAAAATTGATATCTTGGTCTCTTGCCAGTCAAAAGATTTTCTGGTTTGTGGTTCTAATAATAGCAATATAGAGGGGAGACGCTTTGTGTGGAGCTTGGCAGGTAGAAAGAAGGGTGCCTGGTGAGAATTAGCTGTGGACTCTTTCCTTATGGCGCTCCATTAGGCTATGCATTTCAGAGAATTGGGCTCTGGTTATGGTTTGCTTATCTGGTCGAGTCTAACTTGTTTACATTATCTGTTCTGATTCCCCTGTGGGGCAACATGGCATTGGTGGAAAGGGAAGAACTTGGAATTACGTACTGTTGGGTTTCATCATACTTCCAACATTTATAAACTTTTTGCAATTTATTTTTTAAAGTAAACACATTTGCTAGGTCATCTCATTAAATGCACCCAATAAGTCCATGAGGTCAGTAACTATTAACACCTCTGTTTCATACATCAGGCCCATGAGCTTGGAGTGTTTGAGCTGCATGCTCTAGGTCACAGAGAGTATCTTGCATTCTCTGCATTTTCCATTCACGTATGCGCACAGTGAGGATAATGGTTGTGCCTACCTCATGGGGCATCGCAAAGATTAAAATAGGTAAAGGCACATATATTCAATAAATATAAGCCTGAGAGCCTCTTTTCCACAAGCCCCTTACTTTCTGCTGGCATCCTGAAAAAGGCATGTGGGGCCAGTGAACAGAATTCTCATTTCTGGGTGACCGATGTAAAGTCTTTCCAAACCTCAGCTCTCTCTCAAGGCAAATAGAAAAACAGAATGCTTCCCTTCCTGCTGAGATTGTGGGGAGAAACATTCTGACAGCCACAGAACGGGGTCATACAAATATGAAGTGTTGCTATTATGGTCCTTAGTACCGGCCGTCATTCTCTTGATTCTGTGCCAAGGTGCACTCAGAAATGTTGAGAGAGGAGATGGTGGAGATGAACACTGTAAGAGAGACCGAAGAAAGTACAGGCACTCGCTGGGTTATGCACATTTGAATCGTGGACATCCTGTGGACACCGAGGACTGGGCGCACCCTCTTCAACTACCTGCCCCAGCCAACCCTGCTTACAAGTCTGGTCCTCTGGATGACATCTTTCTGCCACCACCCTGCTTCCAGTGGCCACCGTGACGCTGGAGCTGCTTGCGTTCTCACAGGAGACTGCCCTGTTCCTGTGCCTGGACCTCAGGACGCAGCTGACTCTGACCATCCTGGTCCACACAGAGCCTTTTGTACTGTGGCTCCTTCTGTCTTTCCTTCCTTGCTGTGTCCTTGGTAAGCCAGGAAAATCACTGGCATGTTATAAAATAATTACCTTAATGAAGGCGCTAAGTTAGTGATAAAAGTAGTGTTTTTTTTTTAACCAATCATATGAGGGTGAAAGATTTTTGATTGTTCAAGTTTTTCTTTTTTTAAAAACGGACCTCAGGTAGGTTCACAGAATTGGATTATTATAACCACTGGTTCATGATTCTGAGGAACTCCCTTTTCTGTGTATTCTATGCCTGGTCTTCCTTTTATTTTTAAAACATAACACAATAAGAAATGACAGATCCAGAGCTCCCCCCCAAACACACACACACACACACACACACACACGCACACACACACACACGCACACACACACATAACCCTGACCACTAACCTACATCTCTAACACATGATCCCTCTACATGGATCCTTCCTGCATCCTACCCCAAAACAACCATGATTCACAATTCTGTGTTCACGTCATGCTTTCATTTTCTGGGGAGAGTGCTGGGGATCAAACTCAGGGCTTCCTACTTGCTAGGCAAGCGTTCTACCACTGAGCTAAATCTCCAACCTCCATGCTTTGAAATTTATGCAATTTCATCACATATGAACCTATACAATTAATTTGTCTTCTGTTGTCTGTCATCTTTAATAGCAAGGGTATGCATTATGATATACGTGATTTGGGGGAGTTTTTTCACTTGCTGAGGTTCTAAGATTATCCGTATTTAGTTCATTTGCTTTGACTGATACCTATTATTACAATTTGTGAGTAGACTTCAGTTTATTTACCCTCTTTTATGTTGGTAAGTATTTAGGGTGATTCTAGGATTTTTTTCCTACTATATACAAGGCTGCTGTGAAATGAGAAGTGGAATTTCTGGGTCAGAAAGTTATGGATTGTTTAAATATGGAAAGCACCGCCAAACTGCCTTTTAAAATTCTGATTTACACTCTCACTGGTGATGTATACAGAGCCTCAGGAGTTACAACTTCTCCAATACTTAGTAGTGGCAGATATTTTATTTTTTGTCTGTAGAGTGTGTATAACTCTGTGGCCATATAGCTTTGGGTTCTGTAGAACTGCTCTCGTATGTATTTATACCCCTCTCCTGTGGCCGTTCATTTATTTTGACCATTTTTTCTACTGGGTTGCTATACTTTCCTACTGATTTATTGTTAGACATTCTTTAAATATTCTTGACACTGATTTTTGTCAGTTTTATGAATAGCTCCGTTTTCAATCTAATTGAGATAATTAGTCCAGAGAAAAAAGGAAACATGCATTTCTTTTATCCTCTGATCAAATAAACTCAGTGTTCTTGACCTCGCTCATCATCTTTAATCTCCTCTCCTGCAGCACCAGAAGCTGGAGTAGCACAGTTTCGGCCCCGAGCAAAGGCTACGTTCATTAGTACATTCCGGGAGGAAAGGACGGCACTAGCACGAGCCAAGGCAAAACCTTTGTTTTATTTCTTCTGAGAGAAAGATGGAGCAGCTTTCCCCAGTTCTGTCCAGGTTTAATTAATGCACCTTCTTGATGCCTTTACCATCTTCATAGAGAGTGTATGGTCTCTCTCTTAGAAAAAAAATCAAAGAATTACAGAGGAGTTCTTTCCCTGAGATGAGACAGACATTGGAAAAAGCATATAGGGATTTATTATTCATGCAGATGAGTCTCACAATTCAATAGAGCTAATTAGGAAAATGATGGAGTAAATTAGCACTTTATGCAAGTGTATTAATATTAATAAAACTGCCATTTTACCCTGAGGTTAAAATACAAGAGGAGGAGAACACCGGCCTGACCAGGGAGCCAACCATCAACCTGGTTGCTTGCTGGAACGCTGACCACCCTCATTTATTCTGGAGAATCTTGTTCCTTTCCTGTTATGAAAATTTTCCTAATAAAAAGAGAGATGGAAATATTTCAAAGGCACAAATGAGCTCTCATTATTTCATTATTTGGGCTGCTTAAAAGAAAGTCCCACGTTTCCAACCTTGTTGACAATAGGGAGCAGCACGTTATTGTTCATACACAGTCATTTCCAATCCACTCTCTTGTTTACACTTTGCATCTAGCTAGTTGAAGTGCTAGTACGTTCCCATCTGTAATTTGCTAACTTTCTCACGGGTCTTCCGATCATTCACTTGTCTCCAGGCCCACTCCCGTGACCACCGCCTTTGATTTCTTACCATCCTGGTTTCCACTCTTGCTCCCTAAAATTCACTCCGCAGACCACAGCTACAGTAATCATTAGCGATCCTAGACATGCCTCAAATACACTCGGCCCAGCGATGAGCCTGCTGAGGAATAGCTCCATCTTGCCTTCAGAACTGCCACCGTCTGTCTAGCTCTCAAGGGCCTCACACAAACCTCCCTGATTGTCTGTGGCTGCATTCTCATCTCCTCCACGGGCTCCTTTTCTCATGACGTATTGCAGCCACAAGCAACTAAGGAGCTGCAGGATCTCACTTCCGCCAGAAGCTCTCTTCCCTGCGCTGGGCATATCGGTGTAGGAGTCAGTCATTCCCTAATGCTCCCCTTTATCCCCTGCCCCCGTTAAAACCGCGTTTTAGGATGCTTTCACCTTCTTCTCCTAGGTCCCTCGGTGGGCTGTCGTTTCTTTACTAAGTAAACAGTCCTGTCCACAAACAGGCAGTTTCCAGAGGACAGGAGCCAGTTCCTGTCACCTGGCACATTGGCTGGTGTAAAATGCTGTTGAGAGCATAAAAACGAGCAGGCTGTGGGCGAAAGAGGGCACAAGTGAGTCACAGAGCCACTTGTGGAAGGAACATTTGCAAACCCATTTTGAAGTCCTGTGCTTTTTCCAGTATGCACGCTGTCTCCTCGGCTCACTTTCGGGTCCTTCCTCTTAGAGTGTTGGTTTGGATAACCTAGAGATTGCTCATTAGATGGGGTTTAAGAGGCTCAAATTTTACAAGACTCCTTATTGGAATTCCTTTACATTTTTCAGTAGTTTTGCTTAATTTGCCTCCAGAGGATCATGAGGATCTATAGGCA
This sequence comes from Hystrix cristata, assembly GCA_004026905.1. Lineage (NCBI taxonomy): Eukaryota > Metazoa > Chordata > Mammalia > Rodentia > Hystricidae > Hystrix > Hystrix cristata. The sequence goes on along the minus strand of PVJO010005080.1, from coordinate 55,926 downwards.
GTTTCCGATTTTAGTTTACTGGACTTTGCTTTTTCCCCCAAACGTAATTATCTCTCTATTATCTATTCTCATTTTGGAATTCTACATTTTTTTTCCCCCGGGGGAAGGTGCTGGGGATCGAACTCAGGTCCTTGCACTTGCTAGCCTAGCGTTCTACCACTTGAGCTAATCCCCAAACCCATGGAATTCTGAATCTTAAAACAAGCCTCAATTTTTGTCCATACAAGAGAATCTTTCTCAAGTTCCCCATACCCTTGCAAATGTAATTCCCTGCACTGCTTCCTAAATTGTTTATTTGCCTGAATAATCCTTGATTTTATTCAAAAACACATACCGAGTAGGTCACCTGTTATGATCCAGGCAAAATGCTCAGTATGTATTCTGATTTTGAGCTCAAATTTAACAATCATGATGGCCATATTCTTAAACTCATGATCTAGCAATTCCAGTTCTGAACAGCTAAATAGTCCCAAAGTCTACTGGAAGATTATTTCTTCTCTCCCACTCATTATTGAGTGCATATTGTTCAATAAATTACTTAACCTTGCTCTCCTCTGTTTCTTCAGCTACAAAATGATCATTTTATTTCACTCATTCAGAGCGTGTATAATGAGTGATAGTCTATTTTTAAGACATTAGATATTTTCTCTGGTCTTAAGGAATCTGATTAGAGTGATAGAGGAATAAGAGAAAGATAATGAAATCAGTATTAAGTTGGGATTTGCATTGACTATTAAGGGGAACCTGGAGGTGCTCTAGCCACTTTCTTAGACTGAGGAGAGGGATGTTTATAAAGAGTTTGCAGACTCTGTTCCTGATTGATGTGATTTCTAAAGAAGGAGTGAAAGTTGGCGAGAGGGAGAAGAGGACCTCAGAGCATGCAGGTGGCGGACGCGCAGGGTGTGCTTCAGCAAAGAGGCCTGACACTCGGTGATCCTTTGGGGAAAAATAAGTACAGTATCTCAAAATAGAGCACAAAAAAGTGCAAAATTTATGAAAGGTGTAGAAAAAAAAGCCAGAGCGGAAATTGGAATGCCATGAGAAAGCACCTTTAGATTAGCAGAACAGAATGACCTGTTGTCAAGTCAAGGGAAGAATGAGCCTGTCCAAAGAGCAGAGAGAGGTGGACTGGAGCAACAGAGGTGTGATGGCAGAACTCTGAGATGGCTTCAGTGCCAGCTCCTCCTCCTGGCTGCCGTGGGACGAGTGCAAGTGACGGGTTTCACACCTTGGCCGGATTAAATAGGGAAAGGGGAGGGATTCTGCTTATATAATTAGGTATTTTAAAGAGTTGATTCTGAGTTAATGACAGGGGAGATTGTACTGGGTACACCCGGCCTGCACAAGTGAGCCCTTTGAGAGAGATTTGACGTGAATAGGATCCCATTTCCCAGCCTTGAAGAAGCAAACTTCAGCTGGGCTGTGAACTGCCTCTGCAGTGGACTGGTGGTAGGGACCTGAGGACGGTTCTAGCAGCTGAGAGCAGTGCCCGGTTGACAGTCATCAGCGAATTGGGCATGCAGCCCCACAGTTGCAAGGAGCTGCATTCTGCCCAGTACTAGTAGGCTTATACGAGCACACTAAGCCTCGGATAGCCATCACAGCCTGGTCCAAGTCAGCTTGCATTTCAGCCTAGTGAGAATCTGAGTAGAGGACCTAACTGACCCCTGATTCACACACTCTATGACAAAACTACTTTGTGTTGTTTTAGGTTGATGCATGTGTGGTCATTTGGTATGTAGCAAGGGGCCACAGCTGGCCTGGCCAGCCACCTGTGTTTTGGAATAGTGAGACAGAAAGCCCAAGGGATGTATGCTGAGGAGCAAACGGAGGGTGAGGGGAGAAGAGCAGAATAGAGAGCTCTTGATGTGACATGATGGAAGTATCAGGTGTCTCCTGGGAAGAGTGAAGGACAGGAAGGTGGAGAGATACTGGTCATTAGCTGAGCCAATGGGAGAGTTTGTTTGTAACCCATGTGTCATGTGTAATGTGAAGGAACAAGGTAACAGAAGTGGAGGAAGTGGGCAGCAGAGTATTCAGATAGTGAAGGGTTGAAAATGAGAGGAAGTACAGATAACTGGAGGTGTTACACAAGGCAATATATTTGAAGGAGAACACAAGGCAATATATTTGATGCAATTAAATGAACTCTCAGGATTCTGTGTAAATATCGTCTACTATTTCAAGCCAGCGAAGGAGAAGACAATATGTGCTCTATGAAACTGGCTGCTCCCACCATTTGGGTCCAATCAGCATACAGGGGCTGTAGTAGGAGCTCTGGGAGGGCAGCTGGTGTGAGGATGGAGGCAGTGCACACGGCAGTGCACGCGGCAGTGAGGACACCAGGTGACATGCACAGAGCATCAGAGCTCTGGTTCCGGCTTTGCCAGGTACAAGCCACATCCTGGACAAGTTATTTAGCATCTCCCTGATCAACCCATGAAAGGGGAAGATAATTGTTCACAATGTCTATTGCTAAATATCAGGATGAAATAAAATCATAATTCTTTTCATACTTTATAATATACTTACTAATGTGTCTCCTTCGGTGTGGCAAATACCAAGTGCTAAGTTTTGTTTCCCTAAGATTCCAATATGGACATATAGATACATATATGATTTAACTATATGGAAGATTCCAATATGGCGCTATAGATACATATATGTAAATAGGTACATATATATATGTATACATATATATGTAGATACATATATGTATCTATAGCGCCATATTGGAATCTTCCATATAGTTAAATCATAAGTACTTAATAAATGTATTTGGGAAATTCATTTTTGAATGAATAATAACAGAGTAGCTGTAAAGAATGTAAGAGTTGGATTTCTGAAAAACAAGTACTGAATAGAACTTAACTATAATTGTAGCTCAGTTTATGTTTCAGCAAACAGGAGCCTCAGGTCCAGGTGGTGAAATATCTTGCCAGAATCTGTAACTGTCACAGGTTCTTGGATTTCTGGCCTCCACAAACATCCGATGGAAGATGATTCTAAGGCCGCTGGAAGAAGGGAGCTTCCTCACAATACTTAGCCCTGGGGGTAGCGGTAGAATGCTTAGGCTTCAGTCATGATGGAGGGTCATGCCTTTCCAGAAAACTCCTGAGGAACCCAGATAATATAGAATCCAATGAATCAGAACTTGGGGACTGGCTTGTGCAGAGGGTACTTATTAAGAAGGTGATTACTTAGTGTTCTCCTTAATCCTGGCTGTCGGTTGGCTCTGGACTGTCCCTGAAGGCCCCTGTGTAAAAACATGGTAGCTAGCCTGTGCAGCAATTGCGCATAACAGAACCTTGAGGAGGCGGGGCCTAGTGGAGGAAGTGAGGTCCCTGGGGGTGTGCCCTCAAAGAGAACTTGGGATCTTGCTCTTTTTTGTCTTTCTTTTGCTTCCTGACCACTATGAAGTGACCGACCACCTCTGCCACACACTTTGCCATGATGTTCTGCCTTTCTGCAGACTAAAGCACTGAAAGCTGACTGTAGATTGGATCCTCTGAAACGTGACCCAAATTCTCCTTTTTCTATTAAATTGATTGTCTCAGGGTGTTGTGTCACCATAACAGAGAGCCAACTAATACAATCTCTTCTCCCTGTTTTTGCTTTCCTTTAAGTGTGCAGTGCTGGGCAGCAACATAATTGGCCTAGACTCCAAAACACCGTAGCCATGTGTGGACAGGATATGCTGTTTTTATAATATATATATATATCATTAGATATATATATTTGGAAATGTCTAATAGTTCTCCGTGGAACATTGATAGAATAAAGAACTTTGCTAGGTGATATGGGACACAGGGAAGAAGAAATGTCAGACAAGAGCCTTGATCTCAAAGTGCTTGAATTATTCAACTGTTGTTTGGAAATGAGGTGACAGGAAGATGCCAGGATGCGATCTGTGTTCTCCCAGAGCGTACATGGACCATAACACAGAATAACAGATACTGATATCACAAAGCAGCAAGAGGAGTGGGGAGTGTGCATCACATGGCTCATCAGACTGGACGGCGCTCATGGATCCTGGTGGGCTCTTTCCGCTCCCATGGCCGGAGCCCGGCCCAGTGCCAACCCAGAGTTAGAACTTAATATTTATTTCTTAAGGAACTGAGTGACTTTTGTTAACGTGGAAACTTGATCAAATGGGCACCAAGCCCAGACTAGGCCAAGAAGTGCTCACCCCATACAGTTCTTGGGTCTTGGCTCTGTCTCTGTTCTTCCTCCAAGAGCTGGTGCTGTGAGTCTTTGTGACCTGGCTTGGGAAAGATCTCTCGGCCAAGGTTTTGGCAGAGATTTCGATGTGGAGAGATGCCTCTGACTTGAAAAGCAACTTTTGAAGGTAGAGGGGGTGGGTAGCAGTGTCCCTCAGTGATTGAAGACCCAGCACACCACCAGCAGCTGTTCGGAGACAGGAGAGGCAGCTTCGTTCAAGGGGCCATCATCATTTGGCAAGGAGTGCGCCAATCAGTGGCCTTGCTAATGCATGTAATTGTTATGCAAATCGGCCACAACACATTAGGCCAGCTGGGAACAGGAGTATCAACTCTGTGATTTACAAGGAGCCCAGGGGCTCGGGAGATGCCGGCATGCATTCCATCCAAGAGAGGGTCAGTCGAACTCTTATTAATGTTGACTGTGCTGTGAAGCTGATTCTTAAAAAAAGTGAAAATATTTGAGTTTAATAAGGATATCAAGGCCTGGGGCTTTCCTTTCTGCCTGGAAACATCAGTAATAGAATATTAAAGGTAGACATGGTATTAGAGACTGCCAGGTTTCAAACCTCTGACAGTTCAAAGGAGGAGCTGAGGTCCAGAGTGGAGACCAGAGAAACCAGCTTTCTTGCCTTCAAGTTTGGGGTCATGTTACACTGACCCTGCTCTTTTAAACTTGTGTAGCTACAGCATATTTTGTTTCTGCTGAAGCCCTGTGTCTTTTTTTCCTTTCTTCTTCTTTTTTTTTAACCTTCTCTTCCTTCTTGTATCCAACCAATTCCTCTTGTAATGGAATTATGAGAATTACTGGTCATATGACGACCTTTTTTATTCTCAAGAAACTGTAGTCTAATATTGTGAATGAGCCAGACACTCGGGGAACTGCAGCATGTGTGCAAACAGGATGAGACAGGAGGAGGTGGGTTAAAGGAGAGAGTGTTCACAGACACAGGGTGGGGGGAAGAAACTTCCGGGAGGAAGGGAGAAGCTTCCGGGAGGAAGGGGGAAGCTTCCGGGAGGAAGGGAGAAGCTTCCGGGAGGAAGGGGGAAGCTTCCGGGAGGGGAGCATGTGATATTTGGAATGAGACTTCATGTCTTCATGGTGACAAGGTAAGGAGAGAATTAGAAGGTCATGGGTATAGTAGCAGCAAAGGTAGAGTAAAATGGTGCTAGAATGAGGGGCAACAGTAGCTGGACTGGCCTGGGCTGTGCGATGGTGTGGTATAGTAGATGCAGAGAAGTTCAGCGCATCTATGGGATCAGTGCCAGGGCTTAGAGTTGAGGAGCTGCATTTGAATGTCAACTCCTGAATACTTGAATATATAACCTTCTGCATATAATTTAAAACATTAAACCTTAACTTTTCTCCTTTTGGGTTATTGTGGAGCTAAAATTTGGTCAAATGTGAAATGCCTAATAGGACCTAGCAAACAAAAAGGAGTTTGTTTTGTTTCTTTATTACTTTGGGTTGGAAACTTTGACTTATCTATCATGGGTTTCTACCTATTCTTATTTGGAGGCTTCACTTTTCTTATTTTTAAACTTCTTTCTAGAATTAACCAACTCTACATTTGATTTGTAAACCAAGATGGTAGTCAACGCTATCTTCTTGTTTCCCACAATGAAATTCTGTCTTCTTTAGTCATTCATAATAAGACTGTCAGATTAATTTCCCTTAAACACCTCTTTGGCCAATAGTCAGTAGTTGCATGTTTATAATGTGCCCTGGCTCCTGTTCATGCTCATTGTACCAAATCACTTCTTCGTCAGGCCATCATGGTCCTTTCCCAGCATCCCACATTATGTCCTCTGCTTCCCCAGAGTGTCCTTTCTGTTTGTGTCAGCCCGGATTCTGTTTTGCTCTTGGATACATGAAGACATGTGTGGCCCCTCTCTGAGCTTCCCATCAGCCTGACAGCCTTCTGCCTCATCGGCTAATCCAGTGAGACTCTGCCTCCAGGGTCCACCTTGGCCTGGTGGGACGGACACGTTGTGTTTTCCATTTTGCCAAACCTGTGGTGCGGACCATCTACCTCACAACATCACACTGCTGGGTCTTACATGTCCTAATCATCCCCCACAGCATCTTTGTCTTATTGCTGTTGTGGGGCCCAAAGGACTTTGAAAACTAATCTTTTCCATTTCATTTGTGTTCTTCTTCATGCCCAGTACTGTGCAGGGCATAACATAAACGCCTAATCTATGCTTTTGAAATAAATAACGCTGCCATTTACCTCAAAATTCAGAGCAGACTTTCTTTTTTTGTTCACAGTTAAATAGTAAATTGAAGGGAAACCCCAGGGCCTGTTTGTGACTGTGCCATTTACTAAATTATCTCATGCTTGTGAAGTGAGCAGAGATGGCCCGGAAACCACCAAGGGAGAATAGAGATGGAAAGGTACATGCTTGTTTTTAATGTCAATTTCCTGACTATATAATGCACTTAAAAATTAAATTTGCTAAAGCACTTCAAGTGCATTTCTTGCTAACACTTCATTACAAAGTACTTATGGGTAATAAATCCACAGGGCTTATTTTTTTTTTAAGAAAATAAGAAATAGAACAAATAAATACACTGTGCTTTCTCATATTCTCTATTTGGGTTCTAGAAGAAATAAATAATTTCTAGTTGAATGGATTAAAGATGTCTAACTTTTATTACTATAATATTATTAATCATAACATGAAATGCCAAACTTTAATTGCTCCTTCAGAAATTGAATGAAAACTAGTAATTAAGAAAATAAGGGAGTTTTTTAAGGACATTGTACGTCTATTTTTTTTTTTTTTTTCTCCAGGAAAAGATCTCTCCCTGGCTGGCTTTCTCTAGAAATCTCAGTTTCAGGCAGAAGTCCGAGGGGCCTCTAGCCACACCCTGCCAGTTCCTGGTGCCGGTTTCACTCAGCCTCTCTCCTGCCTTCCTCTGTTCCTTCACAAAGGTGGTGAAAGCAGAGCGGAGGGTCTACAACTGTCAGTGTTAGTTTTTAATCTCTTCTTATTCATATTTGAGGGCAATATAATGTGGTTTCTTCCTTTTTTACTCAACCAAAACACTTCCTCGAGGGAGCCCCATCTATCCCCAAACTCTTGACTCGGCACCATTCAGTCCTTGGCTTTCAACTTACTTAGCCTTTCTATGACATTTAACAAAATGACCAAATCTTTTATTTTAAAACTCTTCACTATTTCAGACTGACTAACCAGTTTTCCACTTAGTTCTATAATCCTCCCATCTCTGTCCTTTTGGCACTTCCCTTCCTTTCTACTTCTCTTATATATTTGTCTCCCTGCCTCAACTTCTCATGATTAAGTGTATGTCCTCTCTTAGCCTCAAATTTTACATTCCAATGACCAGAAAGTCTACTCACTCACTGCCATATTTTTCTTGAATGCTAAGATATTAAGCAGTAGTAGTAGATACAATAAATGCATTAATTCATAAATACATAAATGAAAACATAGTCTGCTAGATGGTAATGTGCCCTAGAAAGATAAGGCCAGGCCAGCGAGGAGTGAATGTAAGAGAAGAACTTGCTGAGAAGGAGATGTTGGAGTTACACCCACATGACAGATCTAGTAATGTGGATGTTGGGAGAAAGAGCTTTTTTTTTTCTTTCATTTAAAAAAAATTATCATTATAATAATTGTACGTATTTGGGAATACATTACAATAATAGATGTACACAGTGTGTAATGATTAAAGCAAAGTAAGTATGTGGAATAAGTATTTCCACATCCTTGCACTTTTTTGTTTTAGTTTTTGATTGACACATAACAGCTGTACAACTTTATGAATTATAGTATGATATTGCATGGAGGCAGAAGTCTGCCCAATAAGTCTGAGGCTCGAGATGGAGTGGCCTGACTGGAGTTGTTAAAGAGGAGAGGTCAAACAGAAATGAGCAGTCAGGTCACGCAAGGCTGTGCATCCCCAGTGACGTGGGGATGGTGGACAGAGAAAGTGGTGGAGAAAGAATGCAATCTGACTCATTTTACACAGACCATTCGCACTGCTGTTGTGAGATTGCATTGCAAGGAGGAAAAGGCAGAAGCAAGATGACCGTGCAGAGGGTTGGAGAAGGGATGAGAGGACTTTGAGGTGGTGGATATTGGTGGTGGTAAAAGAAGCCATGGAATTCTTAACGTGTTTGAGAAGTGCATCCAGTAATGTTCACTGGTGGATTGTAACACTCGAGAGGCTGGAAGGAGGCAGGATGATACCACTGTTTCGGTTCTGAAGAACAAAAAGATGAAGTTGACATTGAGATGGGAAATATGTGAGAGATACTAGTTGGAAATGTGAGAAAATTAGTAGTTTAGATTTGAATATTTTAAATTTGAGAAACCCACTAGAAATCCAAGTGGAGAAGGCAAGTAATCAGGTATTCACTTATGGTATTCAGAGGAAAATGTATGTATGAGGCATGATTAACAAATATGGTGAATGTTTAAATTTAAAAAATTATTACAGTAAAAGACAATTTTCCATTAATCCCACTTCGAACACACTTATCCCATTGTTCTTTCTGAAGCAGCTCTAGAAGTATACTTTTGTGAGTATCTTTAGTCGCCCTGTTGTGGCTGCCTTGATGTCTTAAGTCTGTTCATAACATTTATCTTTCATAGTCGTTTTGAGTTGGGTGAAGAGCCAGAAGTTACACTGTGCCAGGCCAGGTGGATGAGGACACACTGTCATGTTTTTATAAGCCTGCTTTCCTCTGGATGGCACTCAGCAACACCTTGTAAGACACAAAGGAGAATTTCCAGCACTTCTTCAGAAAGTGGCAAGAGAGATAGGATAAGTGTGTTCAGAGAGAGGGAGAGTATTTTGAGGGGGATTAATAGCAACGCGTCTTTTATTGTAACGACTCTTTAGAATCTAAACAGTTACTGCATATTTTGATCACCTCTGTACTGCATATCTATATTTGAATCATTGACATAGCAACTACTTTTGAAGTCTAAGACTGGAGGAGGTCACCAAGGGGAGCATGGAGATTGAGAAAAATAGAGAGCAGAGTTCTGGCCCCTTCTCCCTCACTGCATGCCTGTCTGCTTGCAAAGCTTTGCCATCCTGACCCTAGAAATATCTTTTATTCAGACTTTGGCAGAGTCGCACATTGCACGCACCCCACGGGGAAGCATTCACATCATGACCTGTTTCAATAGAATCCCTCTCTAACACAACTACAAAATGAGCAGTATTCACTCTGCAGTAGTGCCTGTGCTGCCATCCGGCCGGGTTAGTTTAAGCTCATGACTTTTCAAGTCTTCTCAAAGGCAAAGGCCTCCTGATCGGCCTCCCTGCTACCAATCTCTTTCCTCCACTGACATCAAGGTGACTGTTTTAGACCAAAATTCGATCACGACAGTTTTTTGTTAAAAACTGGCTTCTCACTTATTAAAGTTTAAAGGTCAGGTAATTTCAGACTTTCCACGCTCGGTCCAAACTATTTCTAAGCCTTTGTCTCCTGCCTCATCGGTCATCAGCTACTTGTGTTCTTTGTCCCGGTTTTGCTCAGAAAGCCATGTCCCTGTCTGCCACAGTCAGGCTGGGGTCCTCATCAGCTCTCCTGCTTCCAGTATTCATTTCTGCCTTGCCCAGTTCGATGATTCCCTTTTGCATTCTTTCCTCTGAGTTGCCTCAAGTTATCAGCCTGCTTTCAGCAGCCTTTACATTTTCCACTAGGATTTGCATATCTCCTCTGGCCCATTTCAGCTCTTAATCAACCCTGTAAGAACTCGCGATGTCCTCCAGTAATTCCCAGTGTGCATCCCTTAGCTCTTCAGGAGATTACAAACTCCTTTAGGGGAAAAACAAAGTACCACATTTCATCCCTTCGCCATTGCATTAAGCTGCGGAGAACCATTTTAATAAATACTTTTCTGAAATGAATTAAATATATTGAACCCACTTCCTATTTTAGCAAGTTCATAGATCAGGTGGGTCACCAAAGACTCCTCTGCATGCTCTATTTAATTCTGCTGCCAGCTGTTGCTAGGTGCACCAGCTCCCACAGCTCCTAAATATCTCTTTGTTATATTTACAACCCAAGGACCAGATGACATAGGTTCTGCCACAGTGTATTTATAAGAATGTGAAAAAAAATATGGCCACCTGAGTGAATGTGTAGCGGCATGTACAGCGAGCGTGACACATGATTTCTTGTGATTTGGGAGATGCAATATGAATAGATAGCTGCTTATGAGCTAAATCCAGAAGGAAGCTGGCTCCATTCCAAGATTCTGGGTATTTTGGAGTATTATTTAGTTGTTATTGACACAGTTGAGAATTTGGCTGAGAGATCCAACAGAGAAAGAGAGATAGATCTTCCGTAGGAGCCCAGGGCAAGAGGAACAGGATAGCTGTAAATAGCTTAGCAATCAGTGCTGCCTATTTTGAATAAGTGTTTCCAACAAGCAAAAAAACAAAGCCCTTCATAAAAATAACTAACATCCATTGAGCCTGACAATTTACAAAACACTTTCACATTTAATATTTCATTAAGCATACTAACAACTTTGCAAGTAGATATTGAGAAGATCTGACTTATTGATATGATCTGACTTATATAAATAGGAGAACTAATGATCTTAGATGCTGAGAAGCTGGCTGCTTTAACTAGACAGGCAGTGGAAGCAAGTGTGTCAGACAGCGTCTTTCTGTACAGCGTCACACCATCCCCAGAACAATGGGGATTTTCAAAACCTACCTGCGGCTTCATTTAACCATTCTCCCTCTTGCCCTCTTCTCCCCTAAGGAATTCCATGGAGATGCTATCACTCATTCAGATATTTGGCAGCCAAGTGAAGGCAATATGGTTTTTTTTCCTTGAACTTTAAAGGGTAATTTAATAAATAAATAAAAAATAAACTGGGAAGAATAGCTAAACAGGTCTTATGTTTCTAATAGAGTCATAAATGCCAGAAAGTGCTGGGGATGATTTATTATCCTGTTATTATAAGTGACTGAGACTCTTTCGATGGAGTCCTTGCTAATTTCTAGCAGCTGCATTAAATCAAAAACTCTATTACCTATTATAAAATCATCATCCTAGTTTTTCCGCAATCAACTAGAACACCCGATGACAGAGCTTAGAGCTATTTGCTACTGTACGCACTGACCTCATCTTTGGCCTCTGAAGAGAAATAAACACAAGGCAGAAGTTGCGACATTGGTCACATCAACTATTCAGGATTAATAAATGGCTGCCTATTGTTTAATAGAAGATATCACTGATGGGAAAAAATAGTTCCTTTAAGCAAACACTACTTTTTTAAGAGAACAGGTACAGAGATCATCAAATTCTGTGTTCTTTGATTGAGGTTTTCCCCGACTTCGATATATCCAGCCTTCTCCTCAAGTCCATTAGCTGTCCACCCTTTGTAAGAAAAGAACAAATAATCAACTTCATTCAGATCTGCTAGCATTGTTTACATTTCTATCTTCAGTCTGATTTTCCAATACGATTTGTCTCCGCAGACTAACTCTGTTAGGACCAGTAAGCTAATACTTTATGTTGGGCAACTAGAAGAATCCAAAGCAGCCATGATCAAATCTTTGAACACAATTTTGATCTTAAATTCCAAGACATAGCTTGGTAGGTATGGTGCAAGTGTAGGCTGACGAAAGAAGCCAGGACAGGCCACTACCTGGAAAATATGCCTACTATAGTCTACTATAGTCTAATTTAGTAATTTTTCTTATTCTGATAGCGGGAGGAGATAGGTAAGGAGTCATAGGAATGAGATGGTTGGAGAAGACTTTTTGACAGGCTTGATATTGGAAAAGGTTTGAAAAATCCATTATAGAAACAGAAGTGTGAGTTCACTGATGAATAATAGTAAAAGTTTTTGCCCCACATGACTTTGGGGAACTTCATACAGGACTCGGTCTACTAGGATATGTCTTTAACTGTGCTAGACTTCTTGGTGGCCAACTCAAGGAAAGCAAAAATTTAGGTGAAGTTGGAATTTGATGACATTTATGATGAAGAGATTAATGAGCAAGAGAGTCTAAGGTGTCAGAATAATTAAAATAACAGACTTTAAAATAATTAAAATGACAGATTTTGATTTTTAAAGGATAGCGAAGAGAGGAGGGGTCTTAGGAAGTGAGAGGGTGTAGGAGTTAATGGTCAGGAAGTCCTGAAGTGGCCAGACACACATCGTGGTGGGGATATTGACAAGCGAGCTGGAAGCAGAAGGCTGGTGCTGTTAAACACGGAATATTTACATTAGCGATTTTGACCATGCTGGGGAGAACTGTAGTTTGCAACGGTGCTTCCTCTGAGCCACAGTAGCACCACGAGCTCCACAGAATTCTTTGCAGTGAGGGCAACATCTATCTTAAAATTAAGGCCAGGGTGGAGCTTAACATTGGAATAAAGAGACCGCGTCAGTGAGCAGAATAAGGTTGCCAAAGGAGACTCTGGCAGAGCCACACAAGTTGATTAAAAACAAACAAGCAACAAACACAAACTGTCATAGTTGCTGGCACTGCTTGGTGCAGAGTGATTGCTGGAAACCGAGTGCCAGGCATGGCTGTGTGAGGCTCTCTCAGACCTGCTGCCTCCACATTTCCTGTCCTCTGGATCCAGGTGGCAGACAGCTATTGGTGGGGAAGGGAGCGCTCTTTCCATCAGCAAAGTGCTGAGCTGGTGGTAAGCACCTCTGGTCTGTGATTTAAGTATGGTTACTCGGTGTCTCAAGCAGAGAGAGCAAAGGGCTACAGTTTCCCAGGCAGATCTCGGAACTGGCAGAGAACAAGGAAGGGCCTGTTCCTAGTTCTGTTTTTGTTCAGCAGCAAACAGAGCCACTTGTCAGGCGGACGGTCCTCACACATAGCCACTGCAGCAAGAGTTTGAAAGAGGGTAGAGAGAGATGGAGGAAAAAGACATTAAAAGGGAAATGTCACCATTTCCAAATGCCATATTATTTGACAGTTATTCTTTATGTTGCAACAGCTGCTTAACATGACAAACGATGGCTTTAATAAAAATGCACGCACGAAGATGCAGCACCAGGAAATGAATAATGGAGCTTTCTATCCTGATGTGTTGTGGCGCATACTCGCTCAGCAATGAATAGGACCTTGGTAACTAAGTGTTGCCGGTTGCTCCCAGTAGGTGGTTGGCTCTTGTGTCAGTCGGGTTTCACGTGTAGAAAGCAGAGTGCACTGCAATTGCTGTTGGCAGAGAGGCATTTAGTAGGGGGCATCGTTCAGAGGGCTGACAAAACAGGTGGAACTTTCAGAAAGCTGTACCCCTGAACATTTGCTACCAAGTATCTATGAGTTCCTGTTTGACAGCCAAGGAGCTGCCATCTCTTCCAAACAAAGTCACTCTCTTACTTACTTCCTTCACCACTGGGACACGATACTGGACATCCACCAATTATAGGGTGAAAGGTTTATTGTGGTTCACAGTGTGTGGAGGTTTCAGTGGGCTAATCCACTGATGAGTGTCACACTCCCATAATCCAATCACCTGCCTCAAAGCCCCACGTATGAGTGCATGAGGCTTTAGGAGGACATCTAGCTATAAACCATAATAGCCACCAAAATCTAGAGCCACTAATATTAGGAAATTATTGCCCTTGGGAATCTGTCTTTACCAGGAAGCCACATTATGTCTGCCTGTGTAACCAGAGTCAACATGGATGCTCCCGTTTCTCTCTCTAGGTATTGGAGACAGCAGGTACTTTAGTTCTCGAATTCCTGATAACCTTGCCACCAAAGAAGGAAATACCTCCATGGTAATGTTTGCCAAGAAGAATAACAGCAGGGTGGCTGCAGCATAGTAGGTCTTGTACAAGTAACTGAAGTACAGCAGTTTATGTTCAAGGTGTGGAAGCTATGTTGGGGCTGGTGAGGTTCAGTGTTTTAGGGGCAGTCCTATCCGTATTTGGAAGTAGATAATGAGGCCAGCACTGGTGTGGTTTGGAGGAAGAGGAGAAAGAGATTAATGAAAAAGGTAGCAAAGAGGAGTATAATGACCAAGCAGCACGTCCTCAGTCCCAGGACTACAATGCACAGAGCCTCCCTGGAGTTCTGATCACCACGTGTCTTTACACTTGACTTAATGTCTTGTCACCTCTATGTAATCTCCCGAGGGGAACACAACTCTCAGCCATTGAAAATATCTCAATGGGACCATTCCAAGACACTCTTTGGAGTTAGCTGTTTCAGGTTAAGAAAAACCATAGCACAAAGCTCATCGACGTTGCAGAAAAACCAGGAGTATGGTTGGCTTAAACACATACGCTTAGATGAAATTGTGCAAAGAAAGTGTGGCTGCAAGGGGCTTGAAGATTTGCACATAACACTGATGGGTCATTAAGATCCACTGTTATTTGTTTTAGCACGTCAGAAACACACACATCAGTTAGTAGAGAGGGATGAAAAGCAGAAAAACAAATGGCATAGCAAGCTGCATCAACCTATTGGGGAGTGTTTGCTGACTACTTACCATATACAAGTATTATAAAGAGCTAAGTAGTACTTTGTTTTAGTCCTTATAAAAGTTAAACTATTCAGGAGTTGGGGATTTAGCTCAGGGGCAGAGCACTCGCTTAGCAAGCACAAGGCCCCAAGTTCTATCCCCAGCACCAGCCCTCCCCACAAAGGAAATTAAACCGTTCATTGATTTTTGTCAGAGCCATCATTAGGGGGGAATTTTTTTTTTCACCGAGAGTAATTATAATGGATGAAAACTTTGCCTTCTTTCTCACCACCTAGAAAAAAAGGGTTCTTTATAACAGCTGACCACTATGTATAAAAAGTCGAAAGACCTTTAGCACTAGACTGTAAAGAATAGAAGGAAACATAATGACTGAGCCACTCTACCCAAGAAGGGAGTAGTCTTCTACCTGGGAGAGGATCGGGGAGTTGTAGTACACATTCTAATTGCAATGACTTAGAAGAAGAGAGGAACCATGGTGATGCATTTCTAACTGCCAAAGGAAAGAAGCACATGGAGCTATAGAGTAAATCTTACAACAGCTAAGATAAATGAAGGGTGAGTTAAGTGGAAGCTGCTGAAAAGGTGTTCATCAAGAAGGACGGATTTAAGCCACGTCTTGAAGGAAAGGCAGGACTGGACCTGCTAGAAGGAGAACTAAGAGCATCCTGCGTGGAAGAAACAATGCAGGGAAATTGTAATTGGAGACAGTGAGGGATGATTGACAGCAATGTGTGTTTTTAAGATATTCATGGAAAAATTACTTTATTAAAAATAAAATGTTAAAAACTGGAAAAAGCAGGATTCTCATTTTCAAGAGTCATGCCTGTCAATATAAATAATTTCAAATATACTCTGTAGGTACTGGAGACATGGACATTCCAAAGTAGATCAGCCCAATTTTGTCCAGACTCAAATATATCTGATTCTGGACTTTTTGGACTGTGAAAATAGCTTGAACTCCTCTTACTAAATTTCATTTTGTCATTTTTTATGAGACAAGGTCTTGCTGGGTGGCCTCAAGCCCGTGGGCTCAAGTGCCTCTCTTGGGTCAGCCTTGGTAGCTGGTGCAACAGGCATACACCATTGTTTCCAGCTAGCTTGATCTCCTTTTAAATTGGAGAACTGGTTTAATTTGTTGTTTTGAAAATCTCTCTTCCCCTTGTATTCTTATCTGTAGGATTCTTGTATTAGTCCACTTTGTGTTGCTATAGAAAAACACACTAGGCTGGGTCTGTATAAAGAAAAGAGGTTGATTTAGTCTACAGTTCTGCAGGCTCCAGAGAGTACGGTGCCACTCTGCTCCACTCTGTGAAGGCCCCACGGCAGACAGCATCGCCGTAGTGGAAGTGCTTGTGTGAAAGCACGTGATGAGACAGGAAGCAAGAGCCTGGAAGGCACCGGGTGCTCTCTTTCTATCACAGCTCACTCTTGTGGGAAGGAATCTGCTCCTACCAGGAAACTCCTGTGAGGCAGCATGAATCCCTTCGTGAAGCTTGAGTGGCCAACCAAAAGCCTCCCCAGAGGCCTGCCTCTTGAAGGGTCCACCACCTCAACATGGCCACACCACGCACCAAGCCTCCAGCACACCAAACTGTGGGACGAATCATGTCTATGCCATGGCAATTGTCTATGTTAAAACACACCTTCCCCAAAATATGGTGGTGTTTTAGGCCAAACATTTCTAAAAATGACTACAGTATTTCACATGTGTCAGTAGGAGTTGTGAGAATTTTCAAATAGTAAGATCAGCATGAAAGTGACAAAAATGAATTTCGAGACCATGGAAAGGATATGAGAAAGAGGAGACTGCTTGATGTTCCTAAACCCTGCACAGTAGAAGCTGAGGAGGCATAATGAACTGGAGACTAGAAATCAGAAGAGGATACATCATAGAGCAAAGAAGCAAGCAACAACGTGTCTCCGGGAGGTGAGAGATCAGCATCTAGAGAGGCCACAGTGCATTATCTAAAATATCCATTCTTCAACACAGAGGTATGAGGTACAAAAAGAATCATTACAGTGTGATTCATGCACAAAGCAAAATACACCTCACAGAATTCCTTGTGCCCAGGGCCAGATGCCAGATGTAACAAAGATAACAAACAGTCCTAAGACTCTTTTTAAAAACTAAAGAAAAGCATGCTTAAAGGAGTAAAAAGCAAAGTTAAGATGACAACACTTCTTCAAAAAGCTAGGATCAATAAAGACTTATTTTAAAAAAAGAAACAAATGATAATTCTGTGTTTGAAAAATGTAATGACCTAAGTGAAAAATTTGCCAGAGAGTACAAACAGTAGACTCTTTCTCACTAGCAAGGAAAATAATCAGTGACTTTAAATATAGGGTGGTTGAAATTATATGTGTAATGCAAAAAAAATTAAAAAAGGAAACAAAGAAAAGTGTCTCACAAATAAATATATCATTAAATGCATCATTTTACTCACAGTGGTGGCCCCGGATGTAGAGGAGAGAAAGAAAGAGAAGAAAAAACATTTGAGGAAATAGCTTCAGAAATTGATGAAAAGTATTCATCTACACATCCAGTAAGCCTTACAAACTCCAAGTATGGAAAACACACAAACATGCACACTCATATGCATCATAGAAAAAACATGTTGAAAACAAGAACGAAATCTTGAAAGAAGCAAGAGAAAGAGACTCATCATATGTAAGAATCCCTAATAAGATTAGGAGATGGCTTTTCATTAGAAAAAATGTGCCTGGAAGACAATACCATGGTATACTTAAATTGACTAAGAAATAAAGTTAATAAAAAATGTGTTAGCAAGCAAAACTAACGTTCAACTATGAAGGTGTAAACTAGAAGCTCTCCCAATAAGATCAGGACATCCACATCTCACCATTCCCTTAAACTTTGTACTGGACGTCCTAGCCAATGCAATATGACAAGTCAACGTTTTATAAAGCATTCTAATAGAAAAGGAAAAATATGCATCTTTGTTTACAGATGATATGATTATCCATGTAGAATCAACCAAAAACTCACAGAATTACTGATAAGCAATTACGGCAAGGTAGTAAAATCCAAAACTTAATCACTTTCAAATACAACAATAATTAACATATGGAATTTGAAATTGAAAACACAATACAATTTACATGTGCACCCACCAAAATGAAATACTTAGCTATAAATCTAAAACATGTATGAGATCTACATGGGGAATTATTATGAAACTCTAATAGAAAAAAAACAAAGAAATAAATACATGGACAGAGCTTTCCCATTCTTGCATGGGAAGATGAAATACTGTCAACGTGTCAGTTCTTCCCAACTTAATGTACAAATTCAACACAATGGCCTATAAAATCTTATATAGGCCAGCTATCTTGGAGCTGTCTATAAACTGGTTCCAGAGTTTTTATGGAGAAACAAAAGACCCAGAATAGCCAACTCAATACTGAAAAAAAACAAAACTGGAAAGCTGGCACTGCCCAATTTCAAGACATACTCTAAAGCTGTAGAAATCAAGACAATTGTGGTATTAGCCAAAACAAACCAAAACAAAAAAACCAAAATCAAACCAAACAAAAATCTAATAGCATATAAGCCAACCCACTAATATAGTCAACTGATCTTTGATAAAGGAGTGAAGACAGAAAAGAGTCTCTTTCAATAGCAAAGATACAGACGTTACATGTTTAACAAACATTAACTCAAAATTAATCACGAACATGAATGTAAAATACCAAACTACAAACGCCCTCAAAGTGACATAGAAGGCAATGTGCGTGGCCTTGGGCCTGGCAATAACTTTTTCCATACAACTCTAGAGGCATAACCTAAGAAAGGAAGACATGATACGCTGGAGCACATTAAAATTAAATAATTCCACTCAAGAAAGACGCCATCGAAACAAGGAAAAGATAAGCCATGTACAGGGAGAAATTATTTGCAAAAGATATATCCTACACAGAACTACGCATTATCCAAGACTTACAAAGAACTCTTAAAACTCAAAAATAAGTACAGAAATCTAATTTTTAAGGGAGGAGAAGACTTGAACAGACAACTCACCAAAGAAGTCCCATGGGTGACAAAAGCATATATGACAAGAAAGGCACATCATATGTCATCAGGGAACTGTAAGGTACAACAGCAATGTGACACTACTCTGTACCTAGTCGAATGACCCACTTCTAAAACCCTGACAATAGTGAATACTAGTAGGAGTATGGAGCGGCAGGGCTCTGCTTCCTTCCTGTTGGGAATACAAAAGGGTACAGCTTCTTGGCAAGATGGTTTGACAGTTTGTCACAAAACTGAACATATTTTTACCGTGCAATCCAGCAATCACATTTCTTGGGATTTACACAGATGCATTGAAAAGTTATGTCCACACAAAATCCTGCATGTGGATGTTTATAGCAGTTTTATTTGTAATTACTAAAAATTGAAAGCAACCAAGATGTCCTTTAGTAGATGGATGGATAGATAAATTGTGGTACATCCAGACAATAAAATATTATTCCGTGTTAAAAAGAGATGAGTTATTGAGCCATGAAAACAAACATTAATGCACATGCTAAGTGAGAGAAGCCAGACTGAAAAGGCTGCGTGCTGCAAAGGCAAAACTGTGGGAGTGGTGAAAAGATCAGAGGCCGTCAGGTGCAGGGAGAGAAAAAGATGATGTGCAGGGCAGAGAGGAATTCCAGGGACACGAGACTATTGTGCATGATGGTGTGAATGTGGACATGCCAACATGCATTTGTCACACTCATCAAATACACGACACCAAGGAGGAACTTAATGCACGTTATGGGCTCCAAATAATTATGATGTGTCAGTGTGATCTCACTAGTTGAATCTAAAAATGCCACTCTGGGGGACTTGCTGACAAAGGGGCGACTCCACGTGCATCAGGGCTGAGGGCTGTATGGACTGTCTCTACACACTCCTTTCAATTTTGTTGTGAACTTAAAATTGCTCCAAGATTAATTATTTAACCGCAAAAGAAGGTGATATGAAGACTTCTGGATTTAAAACCCTGAGGAGTTGTTATTTCCAACATGAATAGTAAACAAGAAATACTAAAGGAGATTCTCTGTGGCGAATGCAAGTGACCATAGAGAGAAATTCAGAACATCACAAAAAAATAAATAATACTGATAAAAATAATTATGCAATTATAAAAGACTGTATACGTGCTTATTCTTCCTTCTCTGAACTGATTCCAAGAGCGGTAGTGGAACGCGGTATGTATATAATTGTATTGTTGTGCTTATAACATATAGAAATGCAACATATCTGACAATAACAGCAGTGAAGGAGGTGGGTGGGAGCGAAGCTCTGCTGGAGTAATGAAATGACACCAGATGGTAGCTCGATTTACAGGAACAAGTAAAGAAAACAAGAAATGGTAAATAAGATGATTAACTCAACAAACTATAAATACATACTCGCATTCCTTGCTTTTCTCTGCTTCTATAAAATTCATATAATTAATTGAAATAATTGTTTCTAAAAATTTATTATTGAGTTGTAATGTATGTAGATGTAATATATACTCTAAGAATAATAGCACAAACATAGGGAGAGAGAACTAAACTCTATAGGATTAATGATTTTGTGTCTTGTTGGAGTTAAGTTACTGCTGTGGTTTGAATATGTCCCCCAAGTTTCCATTGTGATTAAAGGCTTGGTCCCCACAGTGGTGGGATTAGGAGGTGGCCTCACAGGAGGCTCTGAAGCACAGTACTTAGGAGTTATGAGGAAATTTGCATTTGACTCTTCGTTAGTTCTTGTGGTTCTTGTGCAATTCTTTGCATTCTCACAAAAAGATTATTGTAAAAGGAGCAAGCCTGGCCTCGCCCACACTCTGCTTCCTGGCTGAAATATTTCTGATCCCTCTGACACGTCTTCCTGCATTTGCCATGTGGGGCTCACCATAACTCAGCTGATGCAGACATCATGTGGTAAAAAGTCCAAAACTGAAATAAACAGGTTTTTTTTCCTATAAAATTAGCTACCTCGGATATTCTACTGTGGTAATGTAAAGCTGATGAATACAGTTAGTATACTGTATTCATTTATCTGTATGCTCATTTCTGCAAACTGAAGTAGATTCTGGTAAACTGAGATGTATTTGGCAAACCATAGAGAAATCACTAATAGCACGTCTTGATAAAATAGTTTGCAAAAATCATGAAATGAATTAAAATGTTAATCTAGAAAATATTCACTTTTTCAAAAGAAAGAAGTAAAAGAGTAACAGGGAAAAATATGAGACATAGAAAACAAAAAAGTAGCCCCAACTGTATCAATATCATTAATTGTGGATAGAGTAAGTAGTCTAATCAAAAAGTAGAGATTGTTAGACTGGATAAAATGAAAGCTCTAACTATATACTTTTTTTGTGAAACACACTTTGTATACCACTAGGGTAAAAAAAAAAAAATGGATGGAAAAGTAGATCCCACGCAAATAGGAATTACAAAGCTGTAATGGCTACCTACAACATACACTTTAAACAACAAAACATATTTTAGGTTAAAGAACATTGTATTGTAATAATAATAATGATTCCAGTTCATTTTGAAATTGTAGCAATTATAAATATATAGGTACAAAATCACAACTTTTGTTCAAAATTATCTCAAAATGCATCATAGACCTAAATGTAAGAGCTAAAAATATGGAAGTCTTACATGAAAATTTCAGAATAAAAATCTGCATGAAGTGGGTCTAGGAAAAGTCTTCTTAGGTATGGCAGCTGAATGATATGACCTTTCTTTTTAAAGTGATAAAAATATCCTAAAATTGATTTGGTGATTACTTGTCAAATTCTCTGAATATACTAACCATTGAAGTGCATGCTTTAAAAGGGCAAATTGACAGTATGTGGATTATATGTCAATAATACTGTGTTTTGTGTGAATGTATATATGCATCTACATGCACATATATGCAGGTGAGGGAAGAGAAAAGAGGGACAATGGTGTTGGGAATTGAAGCAAAGAGATTGGGCGCTTTGAGAAGTAAAAGTAGCCCCAGGAAATGAGGAAGTAAGAGGAGACACCCAATAAACAGTGTGTTATTTACACCAGAAACCAGAGTGCATAGCTGAAACTTAAACCTTTACGGAGGTCTGGAAGATGACATGAGATGTGTACTTCTGAATTATTCCCAACAAAGGTTGAGGGATCATTTATTTGTATGCTCATTTCTGCTAACTTTTGGTTGAGAGATGCCACGACTCTCTTGACCTGCTGTGCGCAGTGTCAGAATGAATCTCTGTGGTTTCACAAATGTCCTCAGGACAGGGTTCTAATCCTTGTGGAAAACGTAGCATCCAAGGCACATGAGCGGGAAACTAATAGTTTCTGTTCCACAGGAAGATGAGTGAGGATGACATGATCTAACAAGAGGATTTCCTTTGCCTTGGATTTGACTGTGGATCAAAAACATAAAGATATTTTGTATGACCATTTTACAAAATGGTCAAAGTCCCAGTGGTCTCCACAATTGCTGTTTTGACATCTCCTTTATTGATTTTTTAAAATGTAATTAGCAGGTTCACCGAAATGGAAACACAGATATGAAGGAGAAATCCTGGTCGCTGCAATATTGCTATCCCCCACTCATACTGTCCAGTGTCTTCTCCAAGCAGGCATTGCCTTCCACTGGCTCCCATCCTGTCTACATCCTTCAAAAGTTATCTGCATTCCTGCTAACTCAAAAAACAAACAAACAAACAAACAAACAAAAAAAAAAACCCTGGAAACTACCAAATTATTTGCAAATAAATAGAGTCATTTCAGTTCCATCTGCCTGTGTAATATCTCCCCCAGTATCGCAGTTGTGCTAGTCAATTTTCTTGTTGCTGCACACAGCACCCAACACAACTTAAAAGAGAGGTTCTGCACGTGGTCACCTGGCTCCAGGACAGGAACATGGTGGGGAAAGGTGTGGCAGAGCAAAGCCACTGAGTTCATGGCAGCCAGGCAGCAGAGCAGGGGGACAGTACTAGAGCGAATAGGCCAGGTCCGGCCATGGCACATAAGGACGCACCTCCGTAGGCAGCCAGACGCAGCCGAGAGTGCGGTCTACTCATCTATCTGGTGGTGTAGACACGGAAGGATTCATGGTCACACTGGGGAGCACCGTATAGAAAAGAAAACAGGGAAGGAAGCACTGTTGGGTGGGAGAAGCTCCAGCTTTGAAGCCGTAGCTTCCCTGACCTGACCTTTAAACTGACCTAGGTTAGTCACTGTTTAAGGACCTCTTTGGAAGGCCATGGTTTGGGGCAATTGGCTTTCTGCTGTGGAAGTAATCCCCCATAGCAGGGTCTTTTTTTAAAAGAGGACTTGATCAATGTACCCATTTTCTGTTACTAAAATAAAATATTTGAGGTTAGGTGCTTTATAAAGTAAAAGGGTTAGCCGGCTCATGATTCTGGTGCTAAAGGGTCCAAACAGCATGATGCTGGAATCCTGATAAGAATCACCTGACTGAGTCACAACACAGCAAAGAAATGGCAGTAGAACTGGCTGTGGCCCTGAGGGCTGAGTAGGGGTGGGGCCTTACCTCTTCCTAGCCCTGGTGAGAACTAACCAGGGATCTCAAAGGGTTAGTCTCTTCTGAACATTAGGCCCCAATCACCTTTTTACCTACCATGAGGCCTCAGTCCTTTTTTAAAGTTTTTAATATTTATTCATTTGTTTTTATTTTTGCCATACTGGAGATTGAACCCAGTGAGCCCTGAGCTACTTCTTCAGCTTTATTTATTCATTTTATTTTGAGATAGGTTCTCACTAAGTTTCCGAGGTTGGCCTTGAACAGGCAATCCTCCTTCGTCAGCCTCCTGAGTCACTGGGATTGCAGGCATCGCCTCTTAATGCTTCTCCACACCGCTTCTTCCACACTGGAAACCAAGCCTCCCGCGCATGCGCCTTTGAAGGGGGGTCACTCGGGTTGTACGGTAGCCATCGTAAGCAGCACATTTCCATCAGCACCATCGCTAGCCCTTCTGCACCTCAGGACAATTTTTCTATGTGTGAACAAAGCACTGTCTCCAGGATTCCAGTGAGACTGTCCTGGTGGAGGACACCTAAAAGGTAAATGCCATGGGGATGAGCTCTTGCCCTCACCTCTTTCAATCACACCCAGGACTCGGCATCTCCCCTACACTGCATGCACTAGAAGCCTCACTGTCGCCCCACCCTGCCCATCTCCAGGGCCTGGGTATGAGCAGACACCCGCCCCAAGGGCTCTGAGCCCTGCTCAGCAAAGCTTTGTCAGGCCAGGGCTGCCACACTTGCTCACTCCTCACCACAGCTGGATAAGGAGGTGTCATGAAGCACCCACGTCTCACACGCATTTCTCTCTGTCCTGCGGTGTCAGAGTGTGGTGACCAGGTGAGAGAAGGGGGCCGAGCTGCCCTGGGACAGGACTGCAGTGTCGCTGTCTGGTGGCGGAAAGGGAAAGGCATTCCCCTTCCTCTCTCCAGCCTCAGTCTGCCCTCCTCGCTCTGTCTGGAATCCTGTCCAGTTATTACGTCCTCTCTGGTCTAATTTCATTGCTGTTTGCTTCTCCCCTTTTGTCTAGAAACGCACTTAAGTTACCAAACAAGTCAAGGGCCAAACTATTCTCTCTCTTTCTCTTTCTTTATTGTAAACCTCTTAAAATAATACTTTATATGTTATTCTACACTTTACTTCCTGTTAGCTTTTCAATGCATTTTAATGTGGCCTTTCACTGTAGTACTGTTGTTTCCTTTTTCCAAGGCCAAAACTGTGGCCTAATAATGTCTGGCTGAAATGGTGGCTCAGATTTGTCCTTTATGTTTAACCCCTGTGTCTCATGGAGCATAATTGCCTGTGTAATTCTGACATGCTCTTTTTATTGGTTTCCCAGCAACTTCTTTGATAATCGGCTATGCCTCTGAGCTGCTGTCTCTGTCTTATTCACAGCTCGTATTCTTCACCTCATTCCTTGGACACTGCCGGTCTCTGAGATTTTGTCTTCTGCCTTTTCTCTAGTTACATTTTCTTATTAGTCAACCATGTCATTTGTTAGGAATCAGCGCTGCTCCTGGATATTCCAAGGCTGCCTATTAGTCTGAGTTGTCTTCAGTTGAAGATACTTCAAATTCAGTATTCCCAAATCCAATCCCCTAAAATGTCTTGGAACCGACTCCTGCATTACTGTGTTCACTCTTTTGTTCATCTCAGTCATTATGACCTTGAATATTGAAAGACAAGTGATACTGACTTCCGCCTTCCTCCCGTCTGTGGTGACTGCAGTGCATTCTACCTGGAAACTGGTCCTTTGCCTCCTGCCTGCTCTGAGTTCATTTTCTCCCACCAGGGGGCCCATGGTGGTTGGATGGCACCACTGTTGTGGTGGAAGCTGAGTGGGGATCTGTCCGGCCTGCTCGGTCTTTTGCAGTGGCTCGGGGTTTGCTTTCATCAGGCAGAGCTGGAGCTCATCCAGGCTTTTTTGCTGGATCCGGTAGAATTGTCTGCCTTTCCCTCCCACAATGAAGGTGAGCTGAGCTTAAAGATTCCACATTTTTGCAGAGAGAAGAAGGAGGGTTGAGGCAAAGTGGGAAAAGCTGTCAGGTAGAATGAAATGTTTGTTTTGTTGTTGTTTTGTTTTTTTGCTAGGTGTGCACACTGGGAAATTGATTTTCTCAGACGTGATGATTGCTTTTCATTTCAGCACATGGAGATAGGTGGGTCCTGTTTCTAAAATTAGACAGATGAACATGACATTTGCAGCCCAAACAAAGGACCTACTATGGCTAAAATATTCATTTCTGTGTATTTATTTCTATATCGCCTCTTTTGACAAAAGATCGTAGGCAAGTGTTTAAAACATTGCTCTCGGTGAGAAGATATAATAATAATAATTTTTAAAAATTCAGCCACAAGAAATATAATATGTATAAAAGATACAAACAAACACATGAGACTTGAAGAACTTCTTGAGGACTATGTTTGAATCACTTTGGTACAGTGAAAACAAAGGGCCTGTGCCAGCCTTTCATCGCGGTGACCAAATACTTGAGAAAACCAACTGAAAGGTGATTTTGCTAATGCTTTCAGAGGTAGGTCAGCCAGCTCTGTTGCCTGCAGGCTGTGATGAGGCAGAACCATCATGGCAGAATGGTGGGGAGGAGAAAACCTGCTCACCTCATGGCTGCCAGGAAACAAAGAGAAGGGGAAAGAGCCAGAGGGGAAGCGGTGGGACCTAGATGTGGTCCTAAATTCACACACCACCCCCCGCTACCTTCAGCTAGGCCACTGCCTGCTCCTGTCATCTGCCAATAATGTCACCGCATTGCAGTCTCATCCCTGGATTCATCCACTGAGGAAGCTGGTGCCCTCGTGGCCTAGTCAACTCCCCGAAGTCCGTCAGCCTCCAAGCTTTCAGCACATTGAAACTTTGGGGGAAACATGTTTTGGTTGCAATTCTAAGAGGGCTGCTGTAGAATACAGATTCATGTGAAAAAGTGATTTGGGAGATCACAGCCCCTCCTTTCTGGCAGCCAGAAAGACTGGTCACTGTGTGGGCTGAAGATCACAGGTCCTCAGTGCCAGGCTGGTTCTGGTACCACTGGCACTTTGCACTGAAGGACCAATGGAGTAGCAACTGAGCAAAGAAATTTCCCCCAGGTGCCCACAGTGGGGTACCTGGGAGACCGGAAGTCTTCCAGCTATGGGGGGCTCTGCTGGGCATGAGCACATGGTGTGTTAGTTAATGCTTACCAGAAATTTATGAAGTAACCATTGATGTTAGTGGACAGAGGCTTGGCCAAGCTAATCGTGACCATGACCA
This sequence comes from Hystrix cristata, assembly GCA_004026905.1. NCBI lineage: Eukaryota > Metazoa > Chordata > Mammalia > Rodentia > Hystricidae > Hystrix > Hystrix cristata. The sequence goes on along the minus strand of PVJO010005080.1, from coordinate 29,440 downwards.
TTAGCGTGATTGTCCCAGGTTAGCTGTTCAATGCACAAGATGTCTATTAGGGGATTCCCTGTGCTCACTTCTCCGGAACATACGCTAAGCAAACGGAACTCCCTAAGGATCAAGGACAGTGAAGGGGAAGAGCAGGACCAGGCCAGTGCAGAGGCAGGGGCAAGGGCAAGAAGTCAAGGTGTGACTCAGTCTGAATGGCTACCATGGCTGGCTGCAGGGTGAGTTGGGAGCTAAAGCAGCTAATCAGAGTCATGCCGTGTTTGGGGAAAATGGTCAGGTCTTTGTTCTCCAACATGGTCAGTCACTGGAGGTGGGCTGCCCTGGAAGATGTGGACCAGGGAGGAATTTCCCTAAGCATGAGGAAATCCCTGAAGTTTAGTTTCTGATAGACCCACCGGGAGCTGGAGCATTAAGTATTTCTTTGCAGAACACACGCGGCTCATCTTTGTGACCACTGTGGTCATGGGAATTAGGATGCATTAGGTGCTTAACGAGGATTAATCAACTAAATCTCATTAGCAACCCTATAAGTAGGTTTTCTATCCTTTCTGCCCTCCTTTGTTTCTTCTCCTAGATGAGAAAAATAAAGCTCATGAAGATAAAGCACTTGTCCTAGGTTGCACAGATTATAAGTGATAGGGTCCAGATCTGAAATCTGGCTCTTTTATTATTTTCCTGTATTGTGTCACCCAAGCAGTGAGAGATGCAGAAAAGTAAAAGTTAATACCCAGAAAAAATCAAATTATCTGTTTAAACAAGCAAGAATAACATCCTTCAGTTTGAGAAATAAGAATGCAAAGTACAGCATGTAGCAAAAAAGGAAAGCAAGGATTTGAAGAAAAGGATGTGAGTTTTGAATCTACTATATCCTGACTGCATGAGTGTGATCACTTCTCAAAACCATTCCAATGTCAGCTTTCTCATTTTTGCAGTGGGCATAAAGATATGTTCTTCTCTGGCCTATAAAAAGGGCCATCAGTATGCACATAGCAGGAAATAATATTCCCTACTATGCCACATCAAACTGTGTCTCCCACATGTGCGTGCTGGAGGGATCAAGGACCTCGGTCCAGGAAGTGGCATTCTGGGGCCACTTGGAAAGAGGAGCAAGATGGAAAGAGGAGGAAGATGGAAGCAGGAGCAGCCACTGAGCAACTTTCCATGCTGAGAAGGAGAGATGAATTTCTTAACAAGATTTCTGGACCTTTCCTGTGTGATTTCATGGATTCACCTCACAGCCAAGTAGACGGGTGTTGCCATTATCTCATTTTGTTGATGAGAAACAGGCTCAGAGAGGTTCTGTCATCTTTCTTCTGTTCATGTCATTACTGGCAACAGGATCAGGATCTGGACCCGCATGCAAAAGATGGAAAAGTCCACATGTGGCATGATGTCACGCTGATGTCTGTCACATGATACGTCTGCTACAGAAAGCAGCATTGTTGAAGAAGACGGCAAGTCAGGTTTTTAAATTAGCATTTCTCTCTGCTGGTTCAAACACTGTATTTCCATGAGTGTTGAAGTCCGCACGATTCCCACCAGGTCTGTGCAGAAAGGATTCTCCCATTTTCCCGTGTTCCCTCCCCCGGCTGCCTTTGCCAGCCCCTCTCCTCCTGAAGTGCTTCCTGGTCTGTGCTTTTCCTCTCTGCAGCTCGGTGTGGGTGTGGGTGTGCCCATCCCTCTGGACTCAGGGCGGAAGGGCTCTGTGCTCAGTGTCTAGTTCTGTGCCAGCTTCCCTCCCCCACGCCACTGCCCCCTGCAGAAACAGAGTAGGTGCAGCATTGGCCGTGCGATTCATATTCACTAACCTGCTCTGATAGTTAAAGAGGAAACAACTTGACTGCCTTCTAAGTGTGTGAAGAGGGGAGTTCGAGACTCAGCTGGTGGCTCTGAAATCTCAGCAGACTGACCCTAAGGTATAATTGCAAGAGAAACAGAATAAGGACAAATGTAAAACAGTAACCCACAATAACGAAGTGGCAACAATAATAGCAGCAAGAGTCAGTAGTGTTCATAATATTGGTCTAGTGCTCAGGATAGGAGCCAGTGTTTCCTGACAGCCTGGACTTGCGCCGTCTTGCATCCTTTGTTTCTCTCTTCTGCTGCATCATGAAGGTGGAGGAAGTGGAGATAGAATATCCTCACAGTGAGATGTGCTGCCAGTATAGCAAGACAACTCGTATCTTGATCCTGAGTTTATGGAAGTGCACAGGCACCTTGAGTCAGAAATTGCATATGGGCAATTTAGCATTGACTTCAGATTAGAAAAATGACGTCAAGTCTCCTTCCAAATCAGCAGCTCTATGAGGCAGCGATTTCCCTGGTAACCCGAGGACCACTCTGCCGTCAGTCCAAGGCTCATGACCAGGCACAAAACAACGTGCCAGGTGCCCATGTCTCAGGGCCCACAGGGCCCACGTTCACAGCCACAGGTCCACAGTTACAGATTCCTGGGTCTCTGCCAAGCAGGCCTTTCGCTGTCAGGCCCAACACAGGCCTGGCTCTGGTTCCTCTTTCACTGGGGGAAGGCAGGCTGGTGGGGATGAAGTGCTCCTGAAGTTGGAGGAGTTGAAACAAAAAGCTAAACTGAAGAGCTCCTGATTTGAAGTAAATATTGTATGAAATAAGGCAAAGACTGACAACTTGAAAGCCGTTAAATGTGCACCAATGAATACATCCTAGGCAGGCCCCCACCTCTCCCGATGTGGACTGCGGCCGTCTCTGGTAGTGGACCCAAACTCACAACAGTTCTGCAGCACAGCCAAGGCTGAGGGCAGCAGGGAAAGCAATTTTTTAGGCAGAGTTGCACATTGAGAATGTATTTAAAACGAAATAAATGACATGTCTTTAATTCAGTGCCCCCTCTGTTTCAAATATCAGAATAATGGCAAGGTTTTCTTTTGGATCACAATTTTTTGTTCTCTCACACCATGGTCTAGACTTAAAATCTTTTCCTCAAGCTCAGTGGAAATCACTGATTAGGCAAACTGCTGATGTACGTGCAAAATTAGCCTGCTTACCATGTGGGAGTTTGCTAATTGCACAAGAATGTGAGTTCCCAGGTCCACTCTGAGCACAGTGCTGTGTTCATCGTAACAAGGGGGTGTGTACAATGTGGCGAGCCCAGGGCTCGGCTAGGTAACGTGCTCAGGCAAGTTCCCAAGGCTAGCTTTTCCCTTGGCAGCTTTCTCCTGACATAATCCCTCTAGAAGCCCCTCAGGCCCCTTACCGCACAGGGCTGTAAGCACCCACTTAAAAACAAACGCCATTATGAACCGGGACTGTCACACTCACCCATGCAGCAGACATGTAGTGAACGCTGGGTTTTTGCTAAGCACTGTGCTTGGTACTGAGCCCAGAGACAGACAGACCTCAATAGGTCAGTAAAGAGGAAGTGTCCTACCCTCCGCCAAGTCCCGTGTGTTGTGACACAGTTATGGAAAAGAGGGTAGAGTTCTTAGGAGTCGGAAGGAGGGAAGAATCACTTTTGCTGAGGACACCAGCAAGCTTCTCCTCAGAGAAGGCAGCGTCCGATCTGGGCTTTCAAGGTGAGTTTGGGATTTGACCGGAGAGGAGGCAGGCTTTCAGAGAAAGAAACTCAGAGACAGATACAGCAGAGAGATGGACAGATGCACACTGTATTGCAAAGGACACTGGTCCAGCAATGCTTATGAGTCTGTAGGCTTTTATAACTGAAAGGGGTTTTGCGTTTTATCTAGTATGATGACTTACCCTACAGGTGAGGGAAGTAGAGGCAGGAGGCTCAACTGAATTTTCGAAGTCTGAAATCTCAGTCTGCTCTGTTACTCACACCAGCTCTGTGTGTGAATTTGTATTTGCCATTCTTTGGACATATTTATGTAACGGGTTAATTATATCTCATATCAGTGTGGTTGGCAATGGTTTTTCCTTTCCTTGCCAAGTTGACAAAAAGCATCTCTTTACTCTTCCACTTTAAATGCATCCATCAGCCCACCAATCAATTAGTCTATCAAACACATATAAAGAAACTACTATCAGGTGATCTATGTGCTATTTGTTTATATCTTATGCCCTTCAGAAGCGCACATTTCTTTGTGTTGCTCATCCTTAAAATTCTTACTCAGTCTGCTTTTCTTTCTTCCTTTCTTTCTTTCTTTCTTTCTTTCTTTCTTTCTTTCTTTCTTTCTTTCTTTCTTTCTTTTCTTTTCTTTCTTTCTCTCTCTCTCTTTCTCTCCTTCTTTCTTTCTTTTTTTCTTTTTCTTTCTTTCCTTTTCTTTTCTTTCTTTCCCTTCTTTCTTCTTTCTTTTTTCTTTCCCAGTGTTGGAAATTGAACCCAGTGGTTTGTACATGCCAGTTAAATGTTCTACCATGATGTTATACCGCTTATTTCATTTAAAATGTCTCATTTTAGAATAATTTATATTGACAGAAATCACAAATACAGAACTGAGATTTCCTGGTAACCCCCCTTCTTGTTATCGCATTCCATGACCACTACACATTTGTCACAAAAATGCCCTTATTCTTGATTTGAGATGCAAAAACCCTTAGAATCCATACTTTGCCCATTCCAATGTGTCCAAAGCAAGGGTTTCAGGGACGAAAAGGCATTGCAGTACAGCTCGATGTACTGTCCGTTGTTCTGTCTTAGTATATCCAGTACGACTTTATTTAGAATGCCCTGTCCAGCACCATTAGTTCACGATCATTGAGATGAGGATGATGGAGATTCATTCCTGACAGACCCTTGCCACTTGGAGAAGTAAGCCTCACATGTTCTACTTAGGAACCTGGGAGCTTTGCTGTGGATGGAAGCTGCCGGTAGCCAGAAGTACAGGATGTCTGTGGTCCCTCCTGCCGCTCCTCCACCCAGCCCCCGTGTCCTTAACCCCACCTTGGAGTTACAGGGTTGTCAGGCTGCAGAGCTGATCTTTAGCCTTCCCTTCATGCCCTGGTGACACGGGTTGATGGAATACACATAGATGTCAGAGCAAATCACCATGTTTGGGAATTGCTGGGCAAACAGTCTGTGGAATAAAATGCACATGTTGCCAAAAGGTGGGGGAGGTTAGAAAACAAGATATCTTGACAGAGAGAGAAGCGTTGGAATTAATTCATAAACATGTCAGATGGAAATTAGCAGCTGAAGGTTTGCAAAGGGAGAAGAGACAGAGGGAGAGAGAAGAGGGAAGAGACAGATGGAGAGGGGGAGGGAGAGGGTGGAAAATGGAGCAGAGACACGGCTCCGCTTCACAGCCTTGCTCCCCTCCACCCCACGAAGCAGCCTGTGCAGATCGGCTCTTGCCTCTGCCCTTTGTTCCCCTGGTGACCTCTGCCGTCAGCAGCCCCAGCTCCTGGACTCCCCCCAAATGCCCACTTCAGCAGTGGTTGTGCTTTTCACACACATGGGATTCTCAGTGTCTAGAGAAGGAAACCCTCTGCCGAGTGTGGCAATCTTCTTGTGTAGCCTGTGAAAAGGGAAGGATGAGATTTGGGGCCAAGCACTGGCCTCTGACCCGTGGATCTTGTCCAACCCCCCTGGGCCTCCATTTTCCACCTACAGAATTAGGATTGTAGTGCAGGTTACATGAGATGGTGCTTGCAAGACAAATACCTTAGAATGGGGACAGCTACATGAGCTCAGTGAGTTGCTCATCACTGTTCTTAACTGCTCAGGTTTGAATCTTCAATGTTCCCCAAAGGCCCATTTGCTAAAAGATTTGTTGCCAACTAGCATGTTGAGATTGCTAGACCTTTTACAGGTGGGGCCTAGTGAGAGGAAGTTAGGTCTTTGGGGCTGTGGCCTTAAGGGGCACATTGGGAACCTAGCTCCTTTCTCAGCTTCCTGGATGCTACGAGGTAAGCAGCTGGGTCCACCATGAAGCTGATACCACAGGCCCAAAGCTATGGGGCCAGCTAGCTGTGCACTGAAAAAATCTGAAAGCATGAGCCCAAATAAACCTTTTCTCTTGTAAATTATTTATCTAAGATTTTTTTTTCACAGCAACGAAAACCAATACATTAACAGTACCAGCAATAGGAGTTGTAGATTGTAAATTCTCTCTTTGGTGTTCCAACTTCTAAATTCAAACTTTGTGATTAAGATGGAGAGATCCAAGCAGTACTTTTTCCTCTGTTTCAAAGCCAAGATGGACACATGTTTCCCAAATTCCATTCCCTAATTGATGATTGGAAGTTTGCCCCATAGTAGTGAGTCTGTTGGAAGATGCTGTGTTCTGGAACATAATACAGGCAATCACCCAACTTCATTTTGAAAGAAACAATGGAGATTATTATGTGTGTGATGAGATGGGCTGGCTTCATGTTTTTCCTCCTCCTGCTGAATATTGCCAGGTTGCTCCCTGAAACTTCTTCTCCTTCCAGTTTCCTTGCTATCCCCAGATTCAAGGTGCCCCATTTAAATCTGGGCTATGTATTAGGGTCATGTGTAGATTCTGATTTTCTCTAAAGTAGATGTAGGTAAATTGAAGCCCTGTGAATAATTAAGACTCTTAGAGAGTTATTTTTGGTCTCTCTACAGTCCATTTTCTTTTTTGCTCTCCATGACATCTAACCCTTTGCTCTGTGCCTCCTTAGAACCTCTTCCCTACTTATGAGAGAGAAAAGCAAATTGCACTTTGGAAAAACTCCATTTGCACCAATGCACTACCTCTAATTAGGCCTTGTCTTTTGAGAAAGAAACATTAGGCATTAGATTATCTATGGTAAAAGTATTTGGGAGGGAGTACAAGGGCCTTTTCTTCCCTTTGTTTTTACTATGGTCTTCCTAAAGAAATCCTTGCTGTAGTACTTTTCAGAATGGCTGCTTCCAAGGGACATTGAGATGCATCTCGGGTAATTTTAGGAGAATCAATTGGCTTAGGCAGTGGGGCCCAAATGTCTGGTCATACACTATTCTGGGTGTTCCATGATGGTATTTTTTTAGATGAGCTAAATATTTAAATAGGTGGTCTTTGAGTAAAGCAGTTTATCCTCCATCATGTGGGTGGGCCTATGTCATCAGTTGAAGGCCCAACCAAAGATGAAAAGAGAATTTCTCCAATACATGCTCTTAGAGTCCAAACTGCAGCACTGGATTTCCTGGGTGTCCAACCTTCCCGCCCAGGCTGCATATGGTGGAATTGTCGATCTCTACAATAATGTAAGTCAGCTCCTTAAACTCAGTCAATCTATATACCTGTCTCTGTCTCTTTCTTTCCTGTCTCTCTGATATATTATATCATACTCTATATAAATGAGTGTGAGGGGGGAGGAGCTGTGTCTTCCTTGATTTTCTCCCTCCTTCTGCTGAATCTCAGGATATGCCCTGAAATATCCTCTTCTTCTAACTTCCTCTCTACCTCCAGATTACATTTGTTTAATTTTCTTTATATTGGTCTTTGAAAATAAACGATCCCATTGACTTTGCTCCCTGAAGACCCCTGACTGATGGTACCAGAGGCTCAGCCCCATCCATCTTCTCTCCCCAGTGACCCTTCTGTTCCTTTCCACCCTTTACTTGGCTTTCTCTTTGTCATTTCCTTTCTTTCTTTTCCTCAAGGCTCCCTGCCTGGAGGAGGGAGAATCAGGAGTGGATCTTCTGCCTTAGCCCTTCTCAGGCCTCAAGACTGCATTTCCTGCCACCAGGAACGTTGTAGAGCCTTACGACTCTTAGTGATTGTTCTTGTTTTTCCGGGCTCAATCTTTGTAAAGCTGATTGTATTCAGTCGGTGACAGGAGCTACAGTGGCTTAGAAAGATGAAAGAGAAATTTTGGGATTATACACAGAGAAATACTTTCTGTGCTAAGGCAAGGGGTGAGGGGCAGATCATTAGTGGATGAAGAGGCTGTTTCCGCACAGATCTGAGACACTGGTGTCCCACGTAAGGGCGGGGGTGATGTTCACAGCTGGCAGGATTTTAGTGGTGTCCAATTCAATGTATTGGCCAAAATCCACAATAAAAACACCATTTTAAAAGCGTGACCAGAGCTCCAGTGCATGCAGGAGAACTTAAGAGCATGTATAGACACACGTGCAAAGACTGGGCTATGTAAAGACATTGTACTTTATGAGAGGCCTGCTCCTCACGCCAAGTTGCCACACAGAACAGTGATTATGTAAATCATGAGCTGTGTTTCTGACGAATCTGGCTGTATTTTATTGACTAGAATCCTCATATCTGAAGCCGATCTTCATTGTTTGTTAGCCATGTGGTCCGGCCACCTGCTTTCCCACCATGATTAACTTCTCACAATATAAATAATGGTGTGTTCCAACATCGTAGTAAATGGGTGTAGGGATCTTAAAGTGATACAAATTGAACTACTCTAATTTCTGCCCTTCACCTCCAGCTAAATTGCTACCAATGAAATCTCATCCAATGTCCAAATGAGGACAGATACCTTCGATTTTTTGATAAAATCAAAGCTAAAATGTCTTAAGATTGCTGCAAGATATGGGTTACAAATACATAATCATTTTGTATTATTAATTGAATAAATATTAACTGAAAACTTACTGTCCACCAACAACTGGTCAGATGCGATAAACCTTGAAGGAAACAAGGGAAGTTTCAGGATTTTCTACTTTTCACTTCTAGAAATGAATAGAAATAACCTTTCTTCTTTATGCACTGGTTTCCTTAATAATACCCTCCTTTTACAGTTTTAAAAGGATTACTTTAGATAGTGTATGACAGGTATTTATCCTAATTCTAGCAGTGGTAGGAGGAGGAGGAGAAGGATGATGATGATAACTCCCACTATTTTTTTAAATATTAGTTGGTTAGTCTACACTTGGGTGGATCCAGAGATGGAATTATTTATTTTAATTCATCCTACTATGTTTATTATCAATCATTTGCATAATGTGATCATCAGAGACAGTTCAACACCTTTAAGGAACTCTTGATCTTCAAACACCATAAATAAATATTTAAGTCTGTCACACTGAAGATAAAATAAAATACAATGCTCCCTCCCCCAGACCCACACTTGGAATTTCTTGAGACTTTGCCTCCCAGGCACCCATGAGAAGTTTGATGTTGCCCAGAGTTCATGTATGACATTTGGTTTCTTCCCCTGTCCTGCTTTTGCCAAGTGAATTCAATAGAGCCCCCAGATCCAGCTCCCGCATATGGATAATTGCAAAATCTCTAGCTGCAAACAGCATCTTTTTCTCAAGCTCAAGACCTAAATATCTAAATGCCCCCAAAATGTTTTCACTCAGCTATTTCACCAGCACCCCAAGTACATTTAACATCCTGCTCCCGTCTCAGCATCAACCATCCTTGCTATGTCTCCATGCAGGGTGACCTCATCCACTCAGTTGCCAAAATCGGAAGTCAAGTGGCAGCCTACATCTCAGTCTTCTCAAGTGAACTTAGGACTCTCTTCCTTTGAGCAGCTTTCAAGAACCTTCATCTGGTTCAGACAGCCTGGTTTTGAGATCACTTAGCACCTTCTATGTGCCTCTTATTTGATTTTAGACATGATCTTGCTGAGTTGTCCAAACTGACCTTGAATTTGTGATCCTCCTGCCTCGGTCTCCCAAATAGCTGGGATTATAGACATGCACCACTCATATGTTCACATTTTTAATTTAAATATTTAACCAAACTATGATACCTGATTCATTTCCTCTGGAGACTATAAATTCCTTGAGGGTAAATAACATATCATGTTCTTTGTATCTCTAAGTGCAGCGAAGTGCCTAGATGTCCAAAACCTATTGGTTAAAACATGAACGATTAAATGAATTAATTAGTCAACAAAATTAAAAAATTAAAAAAAAAAAAAGCTTGGAGTTGAGATAAGGCTGCAAGCAACCATCATATAATACAAAACACCAGTTCAAGTGTCTCCCTGGGACCCGGAGAGGCCAGATTCATTTTAGGGGAAAGAGAATAGAGCCGAGGGAAGCCACAGTGCTCGCTGGCTGAGCACTCACTGTGTCAAGCGCCCTGAAAGTTGTCTTACATGCAAATTGTTCAATTCTTTAAAGGAAAAAAAAATGACAGTAGTGTTTTGGACTCAGAGAAGACCAGTCTAGGGCCCAAGGTCCCCCCCAGCTTTCTGTTGGCAGGTCCAAGGGTAGGACCAAGCAGATCGCCCCCTGCTGGACTGTCTCTCCTCCACACTCTGGGTTCCTGGGGAGGAAGAAGCCATTTTCTACCTGTTGCAACGTATTAGAGAGTCTATGAGAATCGGGGAGCAGGGGAGGTAAGACTGTGACAGTACTATTGCACATCTGAAGTACATATTTTTATGTCCTATAGGTCTCAATATAATTTTTTTTTATTATTTGATTTGTAGAACTATATGAGGTGTGACTATCCAGTGATGAGGCTGATTTTATTGCAAGGCTTATGGAAATGGGGGCCCTTCTGGGAGCCCCATTCTTTCTAGATGGGGATGCTTTAGTGCAGATGATACTTTGTGGTTCCCTGTGTTGAGCTGTCGAGGGCTGGGGAGGCTAGGAGCGGGCAGTTGCGAGAGCTCCTTAGCTGGAAGGGGTTGAGTTTCTACTGTCCCATTCTCCAAATGTGATGGTTAATTTCAGATGTCAGTTTGTGGATTAAGGAATAATGAGGAACCTAGTAAAGCATTATTTTGGGTGTTTCTCTGAGGCGTTTTCAGAAGAGACTGGCATGTGAGACTGTGGGCTGCTGGGCCAGGAGGGGAAATCCTCCCTCTGAGTGGGCAGGCAACATGCAATGTGCCGGGGCCTCCTGAACAAAAGCAGAGGAAAGAAGACATTTCTGTGTGTCTCCCAGAACTGAGATACAGTTATCTTTAATCACTGGGCATCCGTCTCCAGGCCGCTGGCCTTTGGACTCAGCAGCCCATTCGCAGGCCTTCAGCCTCAGACTAAGATTGTCATCATTGGCTCCCTGGTTCTGAGAAGTTGGAGGCTGGATCCAGCCACGTTATGGGCACCAGGGTCTCCAGCTTGTTAACAGAATACCGTGGAACCTCCCAGCCTCTATGCCAATTATCTTACTAAATCCTCATTCCTACCTGTATCCATGAATCTATGTCTTTATGTATCTGTTTACTCTCTTTCCCTCCATCCATCCATTTTACCGATTCTGCACTGGAGAAAACTGACTAATAAGCTTATTTTCCTGGGACCGTGGAGTGCAGATGTCCAATTTCTCATGCCACAAATATTTGCTAAGGACCTAACTCCGTGCCTAGCTGTAGATGGTAGAGGAGTCGGGATGAGCAAATGCTGCTGTTAGAGCCCTGTCCACTCTAACGGGACAGAGGCCACTATGTGCAACGACACCGAAACGGGGAGGGACAGAGAGGAGACCAGGCGCTGAGGTCCTACAGCTGGCCGCAAGTCGCTGTCTCAGTCCGTAGATACGTTTTTACAATGTAGATCTTGTGCATCTTCCATTTTTGCAATGGGTTGCTTATTTTCAGATATTTTGTCAGTTTTGTTTCTGTTTGCTTGGTTTTTTTGTTTTTACGTTTTGTTTTGTCAATTTATAATTTTGGCATTAAGTGCAGAGAAGGGGGATGAAGCACTGTGCTGCCAGGTACTGTGAGAAAAACAACTCACGTGCTATCCCGCTCAGTGCAATGCCGAGAAGAGCTCTCACTAACCCTGCTGCTAGTAGAGGAGACAGATCTGAGCACAAGGAATCTCCCCAAGATCACAGAGCTTATTGTAAAGGGCAGTGCTGGGAGTCGAAGAAAGGAGCTTGAAGTCCTGCTCAGACAGATGCATCCTGTAGGAAAGGACTTGTAGTCTGTAATGGAGAAGAGCAGAAGAGGACCCCACTGACCTAAGTTCTGACCTCGGGTTGGTAGGTGACTAGGAAAACCATTTAATTATATTGTATTTACCTCTGCTAGGCAGGTGCAAGAAGAGAAAGGGGAAGTTTCTCATCAGCGTCTTACACTGATTGTGTAGAGAGATAGATATATCTGAGGATTGCTTTGGGGTTTATGGGTGATCAAACTTGTACTTCATCCACAGCATTATATCTTGGCAAATGATTCCAGTTCTTGTAACTTTGTTAGCTCAAAATACCAGTCATTCTTACTTCTCTAACAACAAGTTCTAGGACTACAGTTCCACATCTTGAGAGCCCCGAGCAGCCGCCTTCACCAGGCCAAGCCACAGTGTCCCCTCAGTCGCTCCACTCCGAGGGTCCACGCCGATGTAGGTGGGTTTCTGTAACGTAAATGTGCATCAAGTGCAAACATCTTACTTCATGTTTCTTGCTAAGGCACACACAGAGCAGCTGGGTACAATTTTGTCTCAGATAAACACAAGCTGTAAGTTTTCTTTATTTATGAATAACACACAGTTTGAAATTGCTTTTACTACTAGATACAAATTTTATTAGATAAAATAAAGTATCAGGTATTTCTGTGGGATCTTGAATTTTCCAATAGCCATTCTCAACTAGGCAGCTCCTCCAGTGTAAAATGGAAGGTTATTAACGGCCACGCACAATTTTTCATCTTTAGTGACTGCTAATTCTGAAATTGGTTCTACTTCAAAGTCAGCTTGCCACATCACACACACACACACTCTCACACGCACTCTCACACATACAGTCTTCCAGCACATTGGAAATTTTTCTGTGTTGACCTTTACAGCTTATCTGTCCACAGAGACACTTCAGAGAAGAAACCTGTGGCAATAGGGAATTAGGCTTCTGTCCCTACTTAAGAACTATCACCTATTGAGTGCTTACTGAGTGCCAGGGTGCTGTTACTTTACACACAATATCTCATTTAACACTGATTTATGGACTGCACTTTATCCCCCCCCCCAAATGTACTGTCGAACCCTAACCACCCATATGACACTATTTAGAGAAAGAGTTTTAGGAGCTAATTACTGTTAAAAGAGGTTATAAAGACGAGGCAGGGGGACTAATCCTCTAGAACTGGCCACCTTGAAGACAAAGAGATGTTGTCTGCCTACCATGTGAGCCCCTAGTCCTCAGGCGGCTATTTCAAGCCAGGAAGTGGGCCCTCCTTGGGACATGTTCATGCTAACATCCTGCTTGCTGGCTTTCAGCCTGCAGACCTGTAAGAAACAAACTCCTCCTGTTTAAGTCCCTGGTCCATAGAATTTTGTGACCGCAGCCTGGACAAACTCCCAGACACGGTACGACTGCGTTGCTCTCCTTGCCTCCTCTTACAGACATGGAAGCTAAAGGTGAGTGCGGTTCAGGAACATGAGTGAGGTCCCGCAGATGGTGAACTTTTGACGTGGACTCCAGTCCGGTCTTCCCTAGGACACTATAAACATGTATCAGTTTGTTTCCCTAAATTGCAGCAGGGTGATTACAATAGACCCAGATTATAAACTCAGGTCCCTCGACTCATGTTGAAGATGAATGAGCAACATTTTCTTAAAAACACAGTGAAAACTTTGTGGTTTCATCTCCAAGCAATGCTAGCATCTACTGTCTAAAGCCCAAAGACCACTAAACAGGCAGGAGATGTTAGGAGACGTGACTTCAACAGAGTGGAGGAGCTTAGATTCTGCACAGTGGGATGGAGAGGCCCATTTCTGAACTGCAAACAAATGCAAAGGAGCCTCCAGATCCCCATGACAATGCTTCTCTATGATAAATCCATTTAGCAGAGGTTTAACACCTCTGAAAAATGTTGTAAATGAAAATTCAGGTTTTAGTTGAGAAAGAGGTGCTGTCTTCAGTCCTGCTTGGTCAGCTGGTGCCTCCCTTCTCCCTTTGCCATCCTGACATGTGCACTAGGCTGTCTCATGAGGCCCAGAGACTTGTGGTTTAGTCAGAGCTCTTCATTTCCTCTTCCGGCCCCTGCCCCTTTAAACTCACGCCTTCCAGGATGGATCCTGTCATAGGAAGCTGCACTATGCAGTCACCCAGATCATCCTCGCTCCTTTTCTCTTCCCAACACTCTAGTCCTCAGGATGTCCTAATCAGTATACTTGCCCCTTTCCTTTCCATTTTTCTTTCTCCCCATTATCCTGGCCTGTTCTACTGAAACTCCCTGCTTCTACTCTGTACCCCTGCAATTCATTCTCTACACCACAGCCAAGGTAATTTGCAAAATTTATCTATCAGATCCTGGCACTTACTTGGTGAAAATCTTCTGAAGTATCGTGTTGCACTAAGAATTAAATTCTCAGCCTCCATGGTCCACAAGGTCTGGTGTGAATGTGCCCTCTTTTGCCCTTTCTTCTAGCCAGGCTCCTTTGACATCTGCCCCTACCAGTAATTATCTGCTTGCTGCAGCCTTGCCGGGGTTGGGCCCTTCGGGGAGTCTGGTCCCACCCCAGATGCGACTTCTTCAAAGAGGCCCTCCCTCACAGCTCACATTTTCAGTTTTTCAAATTGCATCCGATGTTGTGGTTGTTTCTTTTTAAACTTACAACACAATGTCCAATCCAAATATTTGTATTTACCACTTTTTTTATTATCTCTTTGTTTCTCTCACCTCAATACTTCTCACGGACCCTTGCAGAAAAGCAAGTAAAAAAGTTGATTTTCTCATAGATCTCATCTGCATTGTGTCCCTAGAACAGCGCCCGCCATAAAATAGGAATGTAATACATATTTAAAGAATTAGTGAATGAATTAATGCATGAAGAAATGAAAACAGTGTTACAGTTTCTTCATTATTCTTTGATAGTCTTTTTTGTTCTTTTCTTTTAGAGTGCTGGGGATCGAACTCAGGCCCTTGCCCTTGCTAGGCAGATGCTCTAACCACTGAGCTAACCCCGACCCCTCTTTGATCATCTTGGGTTTTCCTCCTTTGTGAGAGTGATTAGTCAAAGAATACAAGCAGCTCATTCCCCGCTAACAAGTGTGCACAGCCCACGAGGCTGGTAGCATCATCCACGCGCCATGAGCAGATGCAGCAGAGTGCTCAGGACTTGCCGTAGTCGTGAGCAAAGTTGTTAGTAAGTCCTGGTGGCTACCTAAGGACAGCCTGTTCCTGTTTCCCTTCTCTGTGACTGTCCTTTCTGCAGATGAGTTGTCCATGTTCCTTTGCTCAGTTGCCTTTCCCAGGATGCAACACTTGTGGCTCCATCACCAGCCACGATCTACATATAATCAGCACTGTTAGGGGCATACATCTCATTTAAGCCAGTTTAGCCAAATGTGACTGGACTACATGAGTGTTTTTCCCAGGTGGATTCTTACTTTTTACCCAGCTCCTCTGGGTCATTCCATCTACTCTGTGCTGCACACATCATCTTCCAGTTTTAATGGCTGAATTCCACCTGAACTCTGACCTGGAGTCCCCAGGCTTCTTTGCAGCCTTTCTTCTTCCTTCTCTGCCCTTCTTTTTATCTTACATACTTGAGAAAATTACCTCTGGCAAGGATTCTCATTCTTAAGTCTTTCATAATTATTTATTTCCAGCTAGCCAGCGGTCTCTTCACTTCTCAAGTACTGCAGCCTGCAATCTGCATTCAACTTTCCTTTTTCTGCTATAAATTTGTCATCATAATAGGATTCCCACAGATGAGTTGAAGTTCCAGTTTCTACAGAGGCATTTATATCCTTTCCTTCATACCTTTTTCCATGTCACATATTGTTATCAATAAAAATATTGGCTATGCTGTACAACCATACTGTGTGATTATGTAGTTTTCCAATCTGCCAAGCCCTTTGGTGATCTGCCGTATGCATTATTGTATTAATTACCCCTTACGTTAATCATTTTGAATTTGTTTGCATTTTATGATGACTTCATATCGTGGGACCTTGTCAATCCCAGAGAGGCTGTCCCTTCTGGAAGGACCCTCTTAGTGATAAGAGGAAACAACTCGCTTGTGAGCATGCTTTTCCAATTGCAAACCAATCACTCCAAACCCCTGATACCCAAACACTCCCTTTACCTAATTCCCACGCCCCAGGGCCACATTTCTCTTAGCCCATTATGGTCTGGATTTGAAGTACCGTAACTCGCGTGCTTAAAGCTTGGCTGACAGTTGATGGACTTTGGGGAGGTGATGGGATCTCGTGGGCTCTAACTCCGTCAAGTGGACTTATCATTGTTGAGATCGCAATTCGAAGGTGTCACTGGAAGGTGGACAGGTTTAGTTGACCATGTCCAGTCCCTGGCCTCTTCCTCTCTGGGCTTCTCACTGTCCTGCTGCTTTCTGACTTCCTGTCCTTTGCCGGCTCTTCCACCAAGACCTCTCTGCCTTGCCACAGGCCCGAAGCAATGCACCCAGCAACCCGGAGTGAAGCCTCTGACATTGTCAGCCAAGATCAATGTTTCTTTCACAATGTTCTTTCAGGGCTTCTGTCACAGCAATGAAAAGTTGACAAATGCACAGCCACCCCACATTCAGGCTGAAGCTGGCTAGAGATTGCCTTGATAGCCCAGAGCCTGCCAAAAATATTTAAATTATACCATCCTAAAGTGGGTAAGATTGGCCTATTCTTCCTTGCCTGGTCCTTCCCACGGGAGGCACAACTAAATCTCTCCCTGCTTTCTCTTTGTGTTTTCGGCCTCCTGATTGAGGTGGGTGCTTCTCCATGAGTCCCCACATGGCATGAATGGTGTACCCCCTCCTTCTGTGAACTGTGAACAATATCCTCTTGAGTCAAGGCAGTGTGTGCATATCTGTCATCTCACTATTCATATGACAAAGTCAGGGTCCATTTTAAGCAAGTCTAAGCCTTGTAAGACAGGGGAGTTGAGATCATCAGGTACCAGTCATGCACTGCAGAGATGAAGAGTCAGTATCTGAACAGACATCCAGCTTCAGCACCAGTTGCCTTGGTCACCCTTTGCCTTTACATACAACTTCATGTCCCCAAGAAGGGTTATTTAGGGGCCACCTTGCCAGAGTACATGGCCAAAGCAGTTCACATGGAATTCCTGATATGAAGTATTTGTTAGGCTGGCCTGTTTCTCTGTGACATAGAGTTGGAATGGCTTTTGGAGGTCTGGCAAAGTTAGAGAGGGGCTTGGGTAAGGGCCCGTTTGAGGATAGCAAATGGGGCAGTGATGGGTAGGGTGGGGTCTAGGGGCTCATGTGGATTGCCATGGGTCACCTCATATAACGGTTGGGCTAGGAGAGCAAAGTTGGGGACTGTGGTGGACCTAATACGGTCAATTTGAGCCAGAACGCCCAGCTGGACTGAGTTGGTGTGATGCTGGGCGTACGAGATCCACCTGAGGGTTGTTGCTGCTGCAACGTAAGACAGAGTGGGAGCTGTAGCTAGTTGGCGGGCTGTTTCCCAGGAGAAGTTCTGCTGCGGCTGGTTCTTCCGGAAGGGGCTCAGCTGTCGTCATCGAGGAAGGAGCTCGGGGCCTTGCTGTCGTCGAGGATGGCTGCTGTTGCTTTGGAGGAGCTCTGGTTGTCATCTCTGCTGCGAACATTGTATCCTGGCTGTAGCCATCATGTGCAGACACGGACCTACATGGGACAGTGCTGTGGGCTCCCAGCCCTCAATTGGATCTTTTGGGTCTCCAGTACCTAGATGGACATTCAGCACCTTCTGCATTTGGCTTCTGGGTGAATATTGCAATCTATAAATGTCCTCCATTAAATCTGCTCTCTTAAAACCATTGGTTCTAGCAAACCTAACTAACACAGGGACCCAAACACAGGGAGAAATCCCGCCATCCCCAGAAAAGAGAGAAGGTCGGCTTTGGTTGTTGGTGTTGGCAAGTTTTGGATAAGGGATAAGTGGTCTGTAGTGATGTGCTTCTCAGTGGGAGTAAGGTGGACCCTGAGAAAGGTGACTGAGGGAAGACATAACTGGGCCTTTGAAGGGGACACTCGATATCCACACCATCCCAAGAAATTGAGAAGTTTGATGGTGTGAGTCTGAGAGTCTTGTGTGGTCGGGCTGCAGAGGAGGAGACCATCGACGTACTGAAGGAGGACACTAGGATGGAGTCTAGTGACTCTAGGTCTGAGACAAGAGCTTGGCCGAAGAAGTGGACTAACCCTAAATCCTTGTGGGAGGAGTGTCCAGGTAAGTTGTTGGGAGCGGAGGGTGTTTGGATCTGTCCAGGGAAAGGCAAATAGATCTCGAGAGTCTGGGTGTGAAGGAATCGGAAAGAAGGCATCCTTAAGGTCTGTGATGGAGAAATAGGACCTGTTGGGGGGGATGTGAGAAAGAAGGGAGTACGGGTTAGGGACGACTGGGTGAACGGGTTGGACGGCCATGTTGACTGCCCGGAGGTCTTGGACTAGGTGGTAGGCCTCATTTGGTTTTTTCACAGGCAGGATAGGGGTATTATAGGGAGATTTGGCAGGTCTGACGAGGCCATGGTGGAGGAGGTGGGTAATGATTGGTTTAAGCCTTTTTTGATGTCGGAGAGAAATGGGATATTGGGGGATGTTGCTGGATTTCTCCACCACTGGGTCCCCAACTTTGTTCTCTTAGCCCAACCATTATATGAGGTGACCCATGGCAATCCACATGACCCCTAGACCCCAACCTACCCATCACTGCCCCATTCCTTATCCTCAAAGGGGCCCTTACCCAAACCCCTCTCTAAACTTGCCAGAGCTCCAAAAGCCATTCCAACTCTATGTCACAGAGAAACAGGCCAGCCTAACAGTATTTAGCCCTGTTTTCTGTGAACCTCAACTGATTTTCTTTTTCAAATTTCAATGTGGCTTTAGCCTTACAGTCTAGAAATGGACATTCTATCCCATAACAATAGTTTACAGATAATTGAAATTGCCTTCCCAAAACTGTAGACCATCATAGATGAACATACAGATCAGACTTTTCAGTTATTTCTCCAATTGACTAGTCCTTGAATTTGGAGTATTCACTTACAGATACTGAACTAAGAGCCACAATAACAGAAGAACAGCCCTATGCCTGTTTTTAAGTCTCCAGATGCCTGTAGTTACAGGGAGACAGCCAGGCAAAAACTGAGATGCTTGGCTTCCTCCTCCTCAAAAATAGAACCTGTATTATTGGGAAAGCTTATGCTTCGCTTCAGCCGATCTTCACCTCTCTTCTTTTCTAACCTCAGCCATTCTTTTCCCTTCTGGAATCTCCCAGGCTCTTTCTCTTTCTTTACTTCTCCAATCATTCTTCCTATCTCAAGCCATCTTTCATGCGCTGAATGAGCAACCGCCTTCCTCTCCTCTCTGGAGAAGGAAAGGGATCAACAGGGGAAGGAGTAGGGCAGGGCTCCCCCGAACGGACTGGCAGAAACTCATGACCGTGCTGCCACCTGCCACCCACTCATGTTCAAGATACACATTCTGTTGCTGAAGAAAATTGTAGACATGTTCTCAGCCTTACACAGATCACAGCACAAAAGGGAGCTTTTCTGGTTTTTACTGGAGGAGATCATCGCAGGGTTGAGATTAGGCACAGTGTGACTCGAGGTACAGAAAATTGAGGTACACTGAACATGTGCAATTGAAACTGCTGCGTGGTCCTCAAATTCATTTTTCCCCCCTTTTCAGAGACGTGGTCTCACTGTGCAGCCCAGGCTGGCCTTGAACTCACAGCAATCCTCCTGCCTCGGCCTCTGGAGTGCTGTGATCACAGGTTGTGCCACCATACCTGGCTTATCCTCGGTGCTGAGTGTAGCTGCTCTGGAGACCTCAGGCTCTCTGTATTCTTGTGCTCCTCAGACCTGTAGCCTAGCAGCTCAGGGATGCCACGTTCCTGCTGAAACCCTTCTATTCTCTGGAAAGGATCCAGTATGTGTTGTTCCTGTAGCTGATTCAACTGGTGATAAGCATGCTTTTTCCCTAAAATGCTCTAATTAACATCTTGAAGCCTAAAATACATGTGCGCCAACCCTTTCACAGGGGGCTGGGGCAGCAACTCTGTGCTCAGCTCCCCTGGAACCCAGGGCAGGTCGTACCTCTTAGCATTCGTCGGCACCCAAAGTAATGGACCCTAAGAGCTTAATGCTTATTTTTGAATTACATTTCATTTTGCCCGTTGTGCAGAGCCCAGTCTAATTTAACAAAAGGGTCTGAGAAAGAATACAGTAGAGCAGATGCACATAGCAACCATTAAATTAGGACACAAGAATGAGAGCCACACAGAGAGGGGTGGTTTCTGCCAGAAGGGGCGGGAAGAAGAATAATGACTGGCTGAGGAGAGCAGGAGCACTTGGTTTTGGAACTCTCGAAGGGAACGAATCAGAGCATGGACACAGAGAGCTTGGACTCTGAGAACACCCTATCCCCAGGTCCCCAGGCAACACCAATATGGGTCCCCTTGCTGTGACCATAAAGCCACAGACAGATTTTATGAGGATCAGACCTAGTACTTTTTAGGCTCTCCCTGTGTTTTTCCCAGCTCTTGCTTTTGATTCCAGTAAGATGCATGGGTAAGGAGGGCTAGTTTGCAGGTTGTGCTGTAAGAAGACATTCGGATCCGCCAGCGTGGGAGGCAGTGGTGGGAGCAGGGGGAGCAAGGGTTGCAGAGGTCGGTCAGGAGCGCAGGAAGCTCCTTCCATCTTCCCGCACAGGCCCGGGGAGCTCGGCCCGGCTAGGTGCGAGCCTACGGCGGAGTGGCGGGCGCCCGAGCTAGTTCAGCTCCTTCAGGGCGGGGGTTGGCAACTTCAGCGACGACTCGGGCGAGGGACGGTGCCGGTGTCAGGTTTCAATTTGCTGATTTCCCCAGAACGCCCTCCCTCTCTCGCCCCCCCCCCCCGCAGCTCCCTGCCCCCACCTCGGTAGCAGGGGAGCCTCCGAGTGGGGCGCAGCACTCTGGGCTCGCCTGGGTGGGTATCCGGGTAGCGAGGAGCCCGGTGCGTTCCGGGATCGGTCCCTCAAGGACCCCCAGCCCCGGTGCGCGCCCGGGCCCGGCGCGGCGGGGGTTAAGGTGGGCGCCCGCGCCCCGGGATGAGCGCGCAGTCCGCGCCGCCCGCTCGCTCCAGTCGGCACCGGGAGAAAGTGGCGGTCAGGGATGGAGCTGCTGCCATGACAACCCCGGCGGTCGGGGCCCGCGCGCGTCGGGGCTGCTCCCGGGAGGAAGGCGGCGCGGAGGCCGGGGGCGGCCGCTGAGCGCGGAGCGTGGCGTCCGCGCGTCCCCGCGCCCCGTGCCGCGTCCCGGAGGAGGCGGGGGCGCCGCAGCCCCAGTGCGCCCAGAGCTGCGCCGGGCGGCGCCCAGCGGGCTGGAGGACGCGGCGACCGGCACCGCGGCGCGTGCCCGCGCCCAACTTTTTATCGCCTTCGGGTTCCAGATGCGAGACTTGGGGCTGGTTTATAAATACATCCGTACATATGTGTGAGCTAATAAAACATTTTCTCTTCTCCTTGAAGCGGGAGCTTTTTATGACAGCTCCTTGATGTCAGAGCCACTTGCCGCCTTCTCTGGGTTATAAACTTTTGATGCCAGACCTCTGCAGAACGTGCCCAACTGCATCCTAAAGTATCGTCTCGGAGAGGCAGAGAAAGCGCAATCTGTGACCTTCATCCCGGCACCTTCCTTCCTCCTCGCCCTCCCTCGCCCCGGGGGAGCGTCGAGAAAGCTCTTCCTGGATGCAGGAGGGGCGTCTGGTGCTGTGGGGCTGAACGCCGAGGCAGGACCTGGAAGGACTGTCAGGCTCCGGAGAGCCTGGACTCGCCGCTCCCCCGCGGCTCCCGCCTGCGTTCTCTTCCCGTCCTCCCCACGCCACTTCCTGAGACCGGCGGGGGTGCGCGCGGGGACCAGGACCTGCCGCGGCCGCCGACTTCTGGGAAGTTGCGGCTGTCGAGGATGGGGGTCTGTGGGCACCTGTTCCTGCCCTGGAAGTGCCTCGTGGTCGTGTCTCTCAGGCTGCTGTTCCTTGTACCCACAGGAGTGCCCGTGCGGAGCGGAGATGCCACCTTCCCCAAAGCGATGGACAACGTGACGGTCCGGCAGGGGGAGAGCGCCACCCTCAGGTAGGGAGCCATCCTTAGGCGGGACGGAGCCCCTCGGACTGGTTTCCTGGGGCGGGGGCCAGGGAGGGAGAAGGAGGGCTTGCGTGAGGAGCGCCGGAGCACGGGCCAGGGCCCTTTGCAGGCCCACGAGGTGGCCACTTGCGTCCTGTGGTTGTGGATACGCACTTTCTCGGACGGGTTTGTCCTTCGGTCTGGCTTTTCTGACATGCGGTTGCACCGGTGAACCTTGAAGTCCACGTTTGGGGCTCCATGTGTCTGTGGGGTCCTGACGAGCTTAGATTCACTCTCGCTTGTCCACCGTGCTGAGGCCAGGCAGGCCCTGGAACGCAGATGCTGGGTGGGTAGCACAAGACCCCGGGTGCTCTCCGGCCCGGAGGTACGTGAGCAGGCCGGACTGCGCTCAGGCGGCCAGGCTGGCGCCTTTCAGAGGGATACCTAACAGTGTGAGGCTCCGGAGGTACCAGCGCCAGGCCATGGCCTGCCACAAGTCTGCTGAAGATGCAGCCACTTGTGCCAACCCCGTGTGGTGCGCCCGGGGCCCTGCTGTAAATTACGAGCGCCGTTTTATTTTTGCAAGCTGGGTACCAGGAGAGGAAACATGTAGCTTTTGTGCAGCGCCATCACTCCCGGGTGAGCAGCACAATAGGGAAGCGTTTTGTTTTACCTTAATGAGTTACAGAGAGTCACTTACCCGCTCTAGGCAGAGGGTGGAGATTCTTGGAATGTGTACCTTTGGGGACTGGGCCTGCTGCAGCAGAGACTTTAATAAAAACGCAGCCACCACTTTCCACCAGCTCAGCAGATATCATCTTTTATCCCTTTAATGAGGCAGTTCTGGTCCTAGGAGACAGATTCGGGGACGTCCCAGCTTAACTACGTCTCACAATGAACGCAGGGTGAATGCGTTTGCCCTGCCTGTGACTTTGATGGTTATGGTGCAAATAAAACATCGTGACCCAGATTCTGCAGCCAAAATGCTGGCTTCTACAAGGAAGGGGTGAGGGTGGCGTTTCCCTTCTGCTCTTTCCTGGGTTTTCCTGGTGGGATCATCTGAGATCAGCCTCTCTCTGGGGAAGGAGCAAAAGCCTCTGAAATACTTGTATTCTTACCTGAACCCTGGGGTTGAGTTTGGATTCCTGCTACTTTAGGTGGTTCTCAGCTGAATCTTTTTTTTTGAGCTTGAGAATAAGTCCCAGATTCCTGTCTGCTGTGCTTGGAGGCTAGAGAATGAAGGAGGACAGAGATGTCTCTAGCACATTGCATAAGGGACATATGGCCCCCTTAGCCTGTCCCTACTTCACTGTATCAAGGAAGGTTCGCAAGTCTGCTCTGGAGAAATGACTTGTGGGACACACATTTGCCGCAGATCAGTCTGTTGGGAGATAGGAGTAGCTTTGATGAACCTAAGTCAACCATGGAAATATGAGCCAATGTTAGTAGTGTGAGGGGAGTTGACAGTGCCACATAGCTCCTTGTCTTCTCATCTTCCCCTGGGGACGACGAGGCTCAATACTGAGCAGACCCTCGGTGGTAGACTTCCGCAAACCCTCTGTCCTCTGCCTGCCCCTCGGAATGAAGCCGGAAATTTAAAAACTTGAGCTTTCTGCTTTTATGGGATGCAGTGAGATGACTCCACCAGCAGAGGGCCAGCTTTGCTCTACCATTTTTTTTTTTATTAGCTGCTGGCCTGTTTTCGTGATCTTCAATTCTAATGTTTAGCAGCTGGGCTTGGTAATGGGAATGGGAATAAAAAAGGAAAAGCTGAATAGTTGCTTTTTGTGCTTTGTGGAAGAAAACGACAGCTTACGTGGTCAAGTGTAACTGTTATCTGTTACCTGATTGTGTGGTGTAATTTTTTTTTTTTTAAAGTAAGCACATAGCTTGTGTTGACTTTGCCTCTCTTCTGTATTTTTTATTTTCTTTATTTTTTAACCACTGGACTATAGAAATTTAGTACATTATTTCACATGTTAATCTCTCTAAATGTTATATTGTATAGGCTTCTCTTTTATTACTTTCTTCCTTTATTTTTAGCAGATGCCTCCATCTGACATGCTTTTGTTTATTATTCATTCTCCTCTTTTCTTGGCTTTGCCATTTAATTCTTATTGTTCCCTGATTTTTAAAAGATTTTCACTTCACGCTATCACACTGTTTCTTAAAAGAACATGAACATCTCTTGCAAATTTCTCTGAATCGCAATCTTTCCTTTTGTTTTCTACATATCTTTTCTTTATGGTCCAACACTTATGTTCTTCTTCACAAAAAAACTTACTTATCAGTACTCTGAGGAAGGAGTTATGTTTCCCATCACTGGAAGCTCATGCCTTCCACCCTACAGGAATAGACCCTGTTTTATTTGGTGCTGATTTTTGGTTTTAAAAATTAGAATTATTTCTTATTGTTATTTTTTTTGCATTGCTGGGAATCTAACCCAGGGCCTTATTTATGTTAAACAAGTGCTGCATCACTGAGCTGCACATCCAGCCCTATAATTCTTAAGTATAGTCACTCTTTGGTTTTCTTATAAATGTTCACGGGGATTCATTGCTTGAGAATTTAGTTCTAAATACATCAAATGTTCAGAATGCGTAAAAACTCAAATGATGCCAATACCTATCAGCCACAGAAAGCCTTTGCAAATACAAGCACCCTGGATGAAATGATCTCTGTTTCTAAGTCTTGGATGAAGTCAGATAAGGAGTGAAGACCTAGTAGGAAAAGCAAAGGGATTGAGAAGCCTGGGTCCACCTTCAGATTTTCCACAGCTTAGAGAAGAATGATTTCCATCCTGTGGGATATCACTTTTGTTGTGACAGGTCTTTGATTGCACCAGGGGACATTAGGAAGTGATGTGCCAACGACAGCACTCAAATTTGGAACGTGGGTGAAAGCTCATTTTATATAAGTGAGGCAATATTATCTCCCTCATAACTACTTCAGAGGCCTACTTGAAAAGTAAAAATAATTCTTTGAATATTGAGTTATTTTGCCTTTTTGGAAGAAAGATGATATGGAAAATGAAGGTGCTATTCACTATGGTTGAATTATAGCCTCTATGAATCTGATTTGAATTCATTATTACAAATGGGCCCTGTTGGCCACAATCATCTCATTACAATTATCTGCTGTTGGGTTAAAAATGTTCTGTGCCTTTCCATTAGATTAGATTCGACAAGTATCTAGAAGTCCTGTGTCTGAATCAATGCGCACAGGAGGACTGTAGCCCGTGGTCCTGGGCATGGCCCATTGGCCTCTATTAAGCCATCTGAGCTGTGGCAGATGCCCCCAGTTGTTCCTTCTCCTGATGCCTCCATCAAGCCCAACTCTGCTTTAGTTCCTCTGTGGATCTACATCCTGCACACACATGGACACTGTGAGGGGTACCACAGAGTAATTGTCATGGTTGTTGCTGTAACTGTTTCACTCACTGGGAAAGACTTCCACCAGCTTACTGGTTTGTTATGTTGTTGTTTTATTTTATTTTATTTTGTTCCAAAAGCAGGATAATCAGTTTGGCTGGTCCAGGCTTGCTGATCTGGGATTATGCTTAATGGCTCTTTTCTAAATTGTCCTCGCACTTTGATTTGGAGTTCTGAACGAATCCATTCAGAATCAAGTATGTGAGGCTTGCCTACTGCCAAGGAATAATCCTCGCAGTGGGATTTTGCCAGAGCAAGTGGAGCAGTGGATTTCCCAAGGATGATGTTCTGTGGTTCGCCCAGGTGTTTTTCTGCATTGCACTCTCCACCAGCAGTTTTTCTTCTGTGTACGTTAGGAAATTCAGAGCAGCCTCTAGGCTATTCAGAACATGTGCACGACTTTTGTGTCTCAGTGTTTAAGGTGCTGAAGCTGCCTGTGGGCTGTTCCCATGTGAAAGTGGTCCTCTAGGGCTGAGAAGGTGAAGATCTAAGGAGGCAGGACAGCAGGTCCATGTCCACAGAGTAGCAGAGAGCAGCCACATGGTGATGCCAGCCTGGGTTGCTAGTTGGAGCTGCTAGAATGCTTTTTAAAATTCCTGGGTTCAATCCGCAGTACTAGAACGAATAAGCAATCTCGAAAAAAAAAAAATTAACATTGAGCTGGCAGACTGAGGAAATAAGCATCTCTGGTGTGGGGCATGGATGTGGGCATTTAAAATATTTCTTCCAGTATTTCTAGTGTGGAGTCAGAGTTAAGAACCACTGCTCTGAAGGTTTTCTGCCCCGAAACATCTGAGTAAGGCCGGTACCCACAGTCCCTCTCTCGTCCTTCCCCTCGCAGTGGCTCTGTGATGGTGACTCGTGATTGCTAGGTTCGCCACCCAGGCAGACACCGGGACCGAGGCAATCGGTCCGGCAGGCGGGGCTTATTACAGCTCAGTGTTACAGCGCAGTGTTACAGCTCAGGGTGATAGCGGGGTGGCCAAACTCCGGGCAATAGCAGGTGGAGTAGGGCCCTGTTCTGAAGCAGGGCTGCCCTATTTATTGTCCTGGGTGCTTCCCTTTTCTGACGTCAGCAGGCCTGTCTGAAATGGCCTTATATGGATAAAACGGGTGCCTCGGACAGTCTTAGGACACGTCAGTCCTTTTTCGCGCTGGCGGGAAGTTTTTGCGTTGGCGGGAAATCTTCCCGCGCAAGGGGTGCGGTGCGGGACGGGGAGGTTCAACCTAACAGTGATTGTCAGTTTGATTGGCTCCAGAGGCACTTAGGAGATTAGGAGAGGACACTTCTGAGTGTGTCTGGGTGGGTCATGGGAGTGTGGCCTTGGGAACTATATCAGGTCCCCAGCCATTCTCCAGCTTTCTTTGTCCTTCTGATTCCTCTGCCGAGAAGCCAGCACCTTCCTCCACCTTGCCCTTCTACCGTAGTGTTTCTGCCTTGGAGCCAGCTGACCGTGGAGTGAAACATCTCACACTCTGAGCCAAGACAAACGTCACCACCCTAAAGACTTTGCAGACTTTGCAGTCTCCTCCACGTGTGCACACACCTCGTGGGTCTGCTGGTCCTCCAGAATGTGCTGGGCTCAGGGCCTGGACCCTTCACTCTGATTCTTACTCTACCTTGCATTAACGACATGACGTTAAACACTTGAGTTCAATCGTGTAGCTATGGGCAAAATATCTACCTGCCCCGAGATAGCAGAAGACCTAAATGCATGGCATTGTTCTGTTAAGTTCAAAGCGACCTATCAAGTCATCCCTTGGCATCCGCGGAATAGTAAAATCCAGGAATGCTGCAGATTATCTGCATATGACCTATGTACATCCTTCCGTAGACTTTAAATCATCCTGCCTTCTTTTTTTTTTTTTTGAGGTACCGGGAATTGGATGCAGGGCCTTTGCACTGAGCTACGCTCCCAGCCCCTCACATCCCTTTGTTTGGAGACAGAGTCTTTCGAATTTGTTAAGCTGCCCAGACTGGGTTTGAACTTGTGACCCTCCTCTCTCAGGCTGCCGACATGCTGGGATCACAAACACGTGCAATCACACCTGGCTCCGTAGCTACATTTTTTATAATACCTAGTACTATGTAAATAGTTGCTCTACTGTATTACATAGGAAATGACAAGAAAAGAAATTCTGCCTATATGTAGTATAGACACAATTAAAATAATTTTCTCTGGTATTTTCAGTCTGCATTTGGATGAACGCTTGATGCAGAACCTGCAGGTTTGGAGGGCTGGCTGTGCATACCAGGTACTGCTGCTCCAGCGGACCTCCTCAATAACACCTGAGGACAGTCACAGTTTTTTCTACCCCGACCTCTTGCCCTGTGTCCATACATTCACATACAACTTCAAAATGTTTTAATCTTTCTTCAACTCCACTTAGCTTCTGTGGTCAGTAACTACCCTCACTGGAATTCCAGGGACACTTGCTGCAGACCCAAGCTGTAGACTGTGGTTTCTTCATGTGTGGACTGTGCACTCTTGGAGCTAACGCTTTACATGGTGAATACAGACATTATGTGGGCTACTAAGGATTAAAAAATAAGTAGTGGTTGAATGCTCTAATCCATCTTAATGAGACTCGGCCTCTTCTAATGTATTGCTACCTCTACAGCAATGAACTGCTTATATCGAAACATTTTCGGTGAACATTAAGCATAATTGTTAGTTTGCTTGGCCTGAGAACTGCCTTGGGGATTAGCAAAGCACACTCCTGGGTGTGACTGGGTGGTCCTGGGGGAGAGACACTGGTGTCTGTATCTGGTCCCCGGCCGCTCTTTTTGGCGCTGTTCCCTGCTCTGCTTCCCAGTCATCACAACATGAGATGCTTTCCTCCGCCACAGCCACAGCGTCTGCCATGATGTTGCTGCCTGGAGCCAGCCAACCATGGACCCAACCCCTGGAACTGTGAACCAAACCTGCCTCTCCTTCTTTGAATTGTAGGTGTCAGGGAGTTTGGTTCATGGGAAAGCTGCTTAGTACGTTTTCTTTAAAATGTGATGCTGGGGCAGTTAGACACAGAACTTTGGGATCCTGGAGTCCTGAGGGACTTGAGGGATTTGGGGGACTCAAGTCACTTGCCAGAGGGGACAGCTGGATCAACTGGTGGCTGCAGTCTGATCTGAAGTGACGCCAGAGTCTTCAGTATCCCAGAGAACGAGACAGCCAGCAGGGTGGCAGAGTTAGAGGAATCTTCTCAACAGCTGAAGAGACGCATTTGGAAGGGAGCCCATCATGTTTCTAATGAGATTGGCCTGGTTGTAAATGAAGGAGATGGTTGAGCAAGATCAGCGGTGCTGCCCGGGAGCTGGTACATCCTGGGCTGGGTCCGGCTCCCTTGCTCCCGGATCAGAAAGAGCAGAGTGGCCTTATGTCCGTGCCTGGTGGGGCTGGGTCTCCCTTCTCAACATGCAGTGCATGCCCACACTGCAAAAGAGGGGGCGACAAGACGTCTGGGAACACTGGATAGAGGCCCCGCGCCCTCCTGAGCCATTCTGGAAAACTCAGCAGCTCTTATCTAAACTCTTTGGCTAATTATTTGGCTTCTTTTAGTAAATTTGGCCCTTGGGTTCAGTTTAGCTCTTTCTATTTTCCTTTCTTCCAGCTTCTAATAATGGACTCTGCCCTTGGCCTTCTTACTGTGCTTACTGCGCGGCTGGCTGTGAGGGAGCGCGGTGTGCTGTGGATCTGAGGGGATATGGCCGCGGGGTGCAGGGGAGAGGAAGAGTCAAATAGGTCTTATTTGACCTTCTCGGGAGAGGACTTTTTAAATTACTTATTATTAGCAGGAAGCAGTCTTCACAGTCATGAGATGAGAAGAGGGAATTAGTCCAAGACAGCTGTAGAAATTTGCATTGCCTATTAATTTAGAAACCAAGTGTTACTCTTTCTTCATTTATTTCTTTAATACAGACAAGACAGCGCCAGATTGTTTCAGATTTGTTTGTTTATTGTTTGCCTTGAAGGAAGATGCTTGGGCCCACGCCACATTTGGTGAAACTGGACCTATAGTCTTCATGGAGGGAAAGACTGCGTTCTTTTCATCCTTGTCTACATTCAGTCCCCTCCCAGACTCCAGCAATACCTACTTGGTGCTCCTTATGCCTTGCTGTGTTTTTCTTAAAGATGTGAAATTGGAGCTGTGGTACCTGGTCTGCTCAGTGCTTGCCCTGCCTAGACCTTTGCAT